>LXHY01000016.1:0-272625 GCA_002093855.1 Fusarium praegraminearum | reverse complement strand
TAAGCTGGCCTAATAATTTTATTTCTTATATTTATAGCGGTCAATTTTTCTGGTGACTGAGGATAGAGTGGAAGCATCTGGTTAGTGTCGTTTGTTGAGCGGTTTATCAGATCGTGCTAACAAGCGGTCAAAATGGGCAATACTACGTAAATTATGTTCGAGACCCTTGAATGCAAGAGAAGTCCGACGATCGGATGACGAAGGGGGGTGTGAGGAAGAAAAAGGAAAAATTAGTGAACAGGGCTCATGTTATCAGATCCGCTTGGGTCCACTTGATAATCTTTTGACCCTGATCAGTCCGGGATCGTCAGAGTCTGCTAGCCATGAAATCTGACTAAATGGTTCCGTTATTGCGTCGTCGATGGAGTTTAGTATACGAGGTAGTTACATAGCCTGTGAATCTCAATCCACAAGCCGAACATGCCTCTAATGTACGGAATTAACGATATACCGACCCTGTTCCACTTATGCAGCTAGCTCTCTGTCCTACTGCGGATAGCTTCTCTGCACCGTTGGATTCTTCTCTCTTTCTTTCTATGTCTCTGCTGACTCCAATGTTCTTTATACCCCAGATTCGATAACAATGTCGACCCCATCAGGAACATTCTCTAATCTTAAAGCTGGCGAGATTATCGTCAAGCTTCCTCATCCATACCAAACCGAGTATACAATCGAAGCAGCCTCGACACCATTAGGTGTAAACACGGCCGTTTACAAGCTTGTTCAAGAAGCTTCTGTACCAGCCAAAGGTTTGCCATTCAACCTCCAACAGCCCGGTCTTGTCTTCTCAGACCCAATTGATCTTAAATCAAGCCAGCTTCCATCTCAATCAAACAACAGCCCTTGGGCTCGTGCTCGTCGCTCACCATGCGTCACTGTTTATTGGGATGAAGCTAAGGCGCCAACTTTGGCGCAAGTCTGGCTGTTGGCATACGCGCTCTTCACCGTAAGAACGAATGTAGAGTCGTATCGACTGGAGCTTCGAGGTTCCAATGCCAGTATTCTAGGTCAACAGCTTACAGCAGTCTTGCTGGCAATTGACCACCCGCTCAAGGGCCGGGAGAAGCGCCAGGCCTCGGACAAGACTGACGAGAGTCTTGTTCTTCTACTTCGAAGCACTTTCTGGCAAGGTGCTGGGTCGCCCTTTGGTCCCCGACCCGTTTGGTGCCCTGCCGAGTCACCTACATCTTTGCCTGCATCAAATCCTCTTGGATCATACCCTCTGACACCTCTGCACAACACAACAACCATCACAGTTGCTGGTGACCCTGATGATCCTGAGCGGGTTCAGCAGTCGTGGCATCCGGTCAGGCCAGTTAAGCCTGCGCCTGGAGCGACGGTTTACAGCCGATGGATTCCCCATCTCAACGAAACATTTTCCATGGTCTCTCTGGACTATACTGATGCCGAGCATGTGCGCCTCTTTCACGAATGGCAAAACGACCCTCGCGTGTCTCAAGGGTGGAATCTAACGGGTACTCTGGAGCAACACCAGGAGTATCTGCACAAGGTGCATGATGACCCTCATGTAATTGCTCTGCTTGCAAAGTGGAATGACACCTCTTTTGCATATTTCGAGGTCTACTGGGCCAAGGTATGTTTATTCCCATACTCTGCTTTTCTTGAAAAAATTCTGACTTTTTCTTTAATAGGAGGACCGCCTCGGTGGTTATTTCAATGCTGGTGACTTCGACCGCGGTCGTCATTCCCTCGTGGGTGATGTGCGCTTTCGTGGACCCCATCGTGTGTCTGCATGGTGGAGCAGTTTGATGCACTACCTGTACCTGGATGATCCTCGCACCATGTTTGTGGTGGGTGAGACTCAGGAAACAAACACGACCATTGTCATGTATGACTTTGTTCATGGCTCTGGGTTGGACAAGTTTGTTGACCTGCCGCACCAACGAAGTGCTTTTGTCCGATCTTCTCGTGAACGCTTCTTCCAACTTTGCCCACTTGCAGACAATGAGAAGGTCGTCGCCGGTACGAAGCTAGGTCTTGTACCTAAGCTGTAGGGGAGAGTTAATTTATGTGAACGGGATTATTGTTGTATATGATTGAAAATATAGTCGGAAGAAATGGAATTGAAAAGTTAATGCTTGTGTTGTATATAAAGTGGAAGGTACTACCAGGGCTAATAGGTACGTAGTAGAAAAGTTGGCCTCCTGAGTCTTAGGGTATAAAAATAAGTAGTCTAAAAAGCCTAGTCTAAGAAGCATAAGGTGACCTACTAATTTCATCTCTTATGCTTGTAAAGGTCAACTTTTCTGATACCCTGAGGCGGGGTCCTGCCTACGTCTGTACATAACTACCTAGGTACCTACTAGCGCACTCCCTTTTGTAGACATGGGTTGTGCAATGGTCTCAGGGTCATACAAGCTTGTAGAAGGTCTTGTCAAGGGGATCAACAGTCATCACTATGATAAAGACCGATATTTCAATGTAATTGTGACAGGCTATATCAGATGTTGAAAATGACCCTAATGTCGTGATTTTTCCTACTCAACATAGTGGTCACGGTCAACAGCTTACAGAGGGCCAATAGGGTTAACAGCTTACAACAGGGCCCTAACACAGTCTCAAGACCTGACATTAACCCGACCCAGCTAGACCCACCTTTGCAGCTTCCCTTGCAGTTGCCTTCTATATACTAACATAACAGATTCAATTTCAACAGCAGCAAGATCACCTGGCCAGTGGTCTAGCGGCTTTAGATTTCAATTCAATTGATCAATGACCAGGCTCAGGGTTGTGGATTCAATCGTAGGCTTGACTTCTTGAAAAAGAAGAAGGAAAACGAGGCTCTCGAGATACTATCGTGCCATGTCGTCTATGTGATATCCCAAACGCCAGACCCCATGATTATCCATGCTTAAGCCTTAACCTCATCCGTCTTGCGACCACTAAGCTGCATATAATTCCAGCAAACTGTTATCATAAGTCAGTAGCCATTTTATCAGTGCAAATGAGATGAGACTTACTGGTCCAACCCAAATCATCCCTAAAACAAGATTGGAGTACATCCTCTCCGGCAGTGGTGCCGGTGTCTGGACTAGAAGCAACAGCCTTCTTGCCAACTGCGAGACCAATAACAGGTGGGTAGACTGCAATCTCCTTATATGAGGGAACGTGACCGGCTCGCTGGCTGAGGATATTCTGATGGATGTTCAGTGCGACGTAGTGGCCTTGATGCATGGCGCCGCCACATCGCTTGATGCCAGGCCACCTGGTAATGTCTCCAGCGGCGTAGTGGGATTCGGCGTTTGGCGTGCTTGATTCGAATTGAAGGCTGTAAAGATGTAAATTGACGAGGAGATCTAACGGAAACTCGCTTGACTTACTTGGGCTTGATCTTGACAAAGCCATCTTCATCGAGTGCTGAGGTTGGCAGATATGTGGTAGTGGGAACGCTCCTGGAGATGGCCATGATCACCACGCTAGCAGACATCTTGTGACCGTTGGTGAACTCAACATCATACTTTTCACTGCCATCAGTGGTCTCAACCTTGTTCTTGGAAGCCAGGCGATGGTTCATAAGGACCTCAACACCAGCCTCACGGAGCAACTCCAGTGCCACATCCTTGGTCTCATCGGGGAGACCCTCAGACGACAGTAGCTTATCACGCGAGTGAACAAGAGTTACGTTGAGATGAGGCTTGACCATCTTAAGCTCAGCCGCCATCTCAATACCAACTGCACCTCCACCGACTACAACGACACCGTGCTTTGCATTCTGGACGGCGTTGATGTGGTTTTCGGCTTCGAAGAGGTATTGCTTTCGAGTCAAGGACTGTGGGACAACGGGCCAGACGCGGCGCAGACCAGTGGCAGCAACAAGGTAGTCGTATTCGAGAGTGGACTTCTCTTCGGTGAGGTGTGCTGAGATGGTAGCTTTCTTTGTAGCAGGGTTCACGCCAGTGACTGAACCTTGTATGATGTTGATCCTGGGATCCTTGAGACCGGGAATATCGGAATACTTAACCCAGTTCTTCTTGGAGAAGGCAGAGTCGGCGAGTGCCATGGGAGAACCGATCAAGTGATCTGTAATAGGTTAGTAACTGAGGAATTTCACATTGTTCGGCTTTGAAATAGAAAGAACCTACAGTAGCCATCTCGTTGATCAACAATTGTGATCTCGATGTTGAAGGTAGGCAAGTTGGGGTGATGAGTATATGGCTCAGAGTTCATGCGGGGAGAGTAACCCTGGCTCAGATCCAACAAGTTGACGGCAGCAGATAGACCACCATAACAACCACCAAGGATGAGAACACGCACGGCATTTGATGTTTCTGGAAGGGAGCCCATTGTAGCGAATCCTTTGACTCTATGGGCTATGGGGTGTTTCCGAGATGGGAGTCGCTGATGAAACGCTGTAGAAACAGATGTCGCAGAGAGACAAGGATTCGACACAACGAACGTTGAGACAGAAGCACGGAATGTAAAGGGAGGCTTTGTCTGAGTATAAGAAGTGTTAGGGGGTTTGAAAAGTCGTCCCGGGAACTTGGTAGGTACTCGAGAGATGATCATGGGCTGGGAAATGGGGAAGAGAAGAAGGAGAAATAGTCCAGGCTATCAAAGACGAGAGAAGAGATGGAGATCCGGGAATAAATGAATTAACCTCCAACTTACGAACAAATCAATCGGCATCTGATGCTCGGCATCGTACTCGGCTGAAAGCCCTCAACATCGGCCTAAGACCGGCCTCCTGTTGGAGCAAGGGTTCATCTCCCTGGTTTCCGTCATGACAAGTCCCCAGTTTCTCATCATGAATGAGCCATAGATGACCAGTAACAAAGAGATTCACCCAGGTTGTAGCGGGGCATACTCCATTGTGATGATGCTGGGGACTTTTTGACGATGCTAAGGATGTGGAGTTAAAGTTATCAGATCCGACCAAGACAGCTGCAGCCAGCCACTAGGAGAAACTGTCTCCACTGGCTAGGTAGGATGACCTCAGGGCATCAGAAAAGTTGACCTTTACAAGCATAAGAGATGAAATTAGTAGGTCACCTTATGCTTCTTAGACTAGGCTTTTTAGACTGCTTATTTTTATACCCTAAGACTTAGGAGGCTAACTTTTCTGCTACCTACTAGGATGAGAACGAGAATTATCAGATCCGGCGGAGATCATCATCGCCGCTTAGTCATGAGAACAGACACAGTGAGAATACTGTTATCTGATCAAATTCCTGGCATTGTTTCCACATCATGTGTGGCCATCCCGGTCTAATGGTTCGTAGCGCAATTCTCCAGGCAGGCCGGAGAGACGAGTTGGGCCGATCTCCTTGTACCCTTTGGCGATGTACAAGGATACGCCTGTGTAACAATTATATTGAGTCATTTTCGACGTCCTAGTAACGTGTGCCAGTGCCAACATTGACATTAGACTCGATCGTTTCATTATTGTGTAACGTTGTGTCCTAATTTTTTACCCAAACAGCTACTATCCTTTGCTTGGAGGGCTGATGCGAGATGAGTTGTACGCCGATCTGATAACCTAAATGAATAATGACGGCTGCCACACACATTTTAGTCTTTGCAGGCTCGGCCAGTAAATATCCAAGAAAAATTATCTGATCCGAAGGACCCTGGACAATCTGAAGTGGCTCTTTCTCACTCGGGCATGGATCAAATGCTTGTTTTGGCAATGAGGACAACAAGTTGATTTTTACAAGAGAAATCATATTAGTGTTATTTCCAGTATTGTTCAATCCGCATCATAAAGAACTCAAGACGTCTTTAGCGAAGTCATGATAAATCCCCAGCTTGCTCTGGCGACATGCAACGCCTTCAAGACCTGGGATGAGATCTCCTCGCCCTCAGGGTGTCAGAAAAATTGACTGCTAGGAACCTAAGAGATAAAATTATTAGGCCAGCTTATGCTATCTAGACTGGGCTTCTTAGGCTATTTATTTTTATACCCTAAGACTTGAGAGGCTAACTTTTCTGCTGCCCACCAGCTCGCCCTCACCCTCAACGTTTTCCGTTTCCATTCAAACCATACAATCTCCCAGGCCTTACTCTTCTTCAGTGGGGATGCGATCCTTCGCGTCTCTAGCACGGTGACCTTATACCCATTAGAGGTGCCAAGCCAAGACCAGGGTAAGACCTACTATAAAATCATGCTTGTTTAAGAGCAAACTAGAGTAGAGGCTCTGCTCCGTCTCCGTCTCCGTTCCGGCCTTTCTAACTTGTTCCTCGCTAGTGATTGTCCAGGGCTGATTCGATACGGATGTAAAGGCGAAAGGAGACCTCTAAGCTTTGGGGTATAACAATAAATGATATAGAAACATGGGCCAAGACGGTGTAGACTGGGCTACTAATTTCGTCCCTTATGCTTGATAGACCTAGTTTTTTGTATTCCCGAGGAGAGGCCTCAGGGTATCAGAAAAATTGACCGCTGGGAACCTAAGAGATAACATTATTAGGCCAGCTTATGCTACGCAGACTAAGCTTCTTAGACTGTTTATTTTTATGATCCGAGTTCTCTGTTTCCGCTCTCTGTATGAACAGGACCTTGACTGGCATCAGTCGGAAGGCCGTACCCCAACTGCACTTCTGTCTGTCATTACTTCGGATACTGCAGCAGTCGGTGGATTCAGCGGCTCTATTATAGGCACCATATTCTCTATCGTGGTCAACTTCCTGGTCGCCATCATTTTGTCACATATCCTTGCTTGGAAAATTGCCATTGTATGCTTGGTTATTGTGCCTATCCTTCTTGGTTGTGGCATCATGCAGCTTCGATCGCTGTCCAAGTTTGAGCGTCGTCACGCTGGGGCTTTCTCCGGTGCCGTTGGCATCGCCAACGAAGCTGTCAATTCATTCAAGACCATCTCTTCCTTGTCTATTGAAGAAGAAGTCATGAGCTCCTACCGCCGTGCCCTCAGGGCGCCCCGAAAAGAGATAACTCTGGCCTCTATGTACGCCAACTTGTGGCTTTCCCTGGCTAACAGCACCGGAAACCTCATATATGCCTTTGCGTATTGGTGGGGATCGACACGGATCACTGCAGGCGAGGCTAGCCAGCGAGAGTTCTTTATCATTCTCATCTGCATGCTTGTCAGCGCACAGCTTTGGGGCCAGATGTTCAGTCTTGCGCCTGAAGTGTCTCGAGCCAGGGCTGCCGCCTCGCGCATCCTGAGTTTGATCAATCTCGGATCTTCCAAGGACGAGGCCAAGAAAGGCAAGCTTACACTTGCTCTCGAGAATACCAAAAGAGATGTTGAAGCTTGTGCTGAAGCTCCCGCAAAGGGCAGCGGAGGCAAGGGAGCAACCATCGTTTTCAAAGATGTCAAATTCTCATATCCGGCTCGACCTCACATTCAGATCTTGACAGGCATGTCATTCACCATTTCTGCCGGTCAGTTTGTTGGTCTTGTAGGACCTTCCGGTGCTGGCAAATCGACAATCATGTCGTTAGTCCAACGCATGTACCGGCCAACTGGCGGAACTGTCGAGATTGATGGTGTTGATATTTGCGCACGTGGAGGAACCGAGTTCCGTAACGATATAGCAGTTGTTCCTCAAGACTGTGCTCTCTTTGACGGAACAGTCCGGTTCAACGTCACGCTTGGTTCAACTCCTGATCATGAGCCCACAGACGATGAAATCCATGAAGCTTGTAAGCTAGCTAACATCCACAACGTTATTATGGAGTTGCCCGACGGTTATGATACCGAATGCGGGCCCAACGGCTCACGGCTCTCTGGCGGTCAGCGTCAACGGCTAGCGATTGCGCGTGCCCTTGTGCGTAAGCCTAAGCTGCTACTGCTTGACGAAAGCACCAGTGCACTAGATGCTGAGAGTGAACGGGCGTTGCAAGAGGGACTAGAGCGTGTAGCACGGGGTATCACTGTGATTGCCATCACACATAGGCTTCACACGGTGCGCAAGGCGGATGTCATCTTTATGATTGAGGGGGGCAAGGTGGTGGAAAAGGGTCGACATGAGGAACTGGTAGAAAGGAGCGAGACATATCGCACGAATGCCCTGCAGCAGATGCTGGGAAACTAAGCCGGGGGTTGAAATGCCATACTTCGGGTAATTAATTCATTAATATTGGTTGATAATGTCGATGTATTAGAGGCAAAGTGAGCTAAAGTAAGAGTTGGAGAAGTTAACCCCCACGTCTCCAACACCTGACCTGACTGACCTCCAACCTCTAACTATTTCTTTTGTCTCACTACGAATTGTAGAGGGTGCAATTGGTGAAGCCAGACAACCTGTCAATTCAGGGGATTTACCCACGTTTCTGGTCATGGGAGGACTCCCAGGACACACCAAAACTTTGTACTATGGTAGACTTTTCTGATCCCCTGAATCTGTGTTTAGAGCATATAACCTGATATATCATGCAGTTTGGATGAGGCCCTGGCTTTGTAAGCGGACGGAAAAGATGATCTTCAATTTCGAAACAAATGAGATGCAGGAGCGAGACGGGGTTGAGTCAGGAGAGCGATCATCCGTAGATATTAATAAGGAGCATTAAAAGCTAAAACAAAGCATAGAAACTTTGGTATAAAGTTGAAACCCATCTCTCATGACCGCATTGCAAAGTCCCCCAATAACTCAAAGCCGACGTCACAGCGTACAGGGGTCCAACTGCACGCGAATACAAGTCCAGCCTATCATAGGCCTGGAAATTGATCCTTTACTGCAAGCATCCGCCTCGTCTGAGTCGTCCATCGACCCCTTTGACTTTTTGTGTTGCTTCACCTCTTTATCGAATTGCCCTCGATCTGGCCTCGTGCATTATAGCCAAGCTCATCTTGTCACAATCATCGTTTGTATCAACGCCTCATTACAACTAAACTGGAATAACCCACACCAATCGTACAAAACAAGGTTGCGATCGCAGCGGGGACCTTTAGTGTTGTACCTTTTCTTGGCCGATGGGGCTTCCTTGACGATTCCCTCATCCACTTGTAACAAGTCACACAATTGGGTCCTCGAAACACATGCCGTTCGTCACCGGCACACACCTCGATTTGTCCCGAATTACTTTGTCAACATCGGAAAAACTTCTTACTTAAACTTTTTGACCTCTCTTCCACTCCAGCCTTAAAGTCGCAACCATTCCCTCCCAGTCTCCCCTCGATAATCCCTCCTCTGTTCCTGGCGTTACCCCTACTACAATTCAAACCCGCCTCGACCACGCCCGTTCGACCCGAGGAGGGAGTGCTTCTGCCTCTCTGTTAGACGATCCAGACCCGGTACCACGACAGCAGTATCAACGCGACAGTACCGCGAATACGAGCGAGCAATTTGAGCTTGTCGATTACCCTCCCATCCAGGCTCGAAGAAACGCCGCAGACCGCGAGGCTAGAAGAAAAGAGAAACGAGACGGAAAGCGCCTCTGGCTTCAAGAACAAGACGAGATGAAGTTCTCGCATAGTATCCAGTTCAATGCTGTTCCAGATTGGAGCAGCCATTACATTGCTTACAGCAACCTCAAGAAGCTGTACGTTTAAACGGTTTCTTCGCGTGGCTAAACCATGTTTGTGCTAACTAAACCGTCATTCAGAATCTACCATCTTGAAAAGAATGCCCATCAAGCTCGCGGAAGTACCGGTGACGCCGAATCGCGACCTCTCATCAACCAAGAAGATGCCGAAGAAGTTTTCTCCAGGGCTCTGGGTGTCGAGCTAGAAAAGATCTGTTCGTTTTATGTCTCCAAGGAAGGCGAGCTCCTCGAAGAGGCTACGCAACTCTTACGCGACGTTGGTGACGAGGCAGAACATGCCATTGCCGACAACCGTTACCTGCGCCGGCTTTCTGTGTCATCTGCCAACAACAGAGCCGAGGGTCGAGAGGGTCGAAACGGTTTCCGCTCAAGAAGCCCGAGAAGTCGTAGCAGCGACAACGAAGAGAGCGGAAGCGAGGAAGAAGATGAGACTACCGGTTTGACAACCAGGCGACGAAGCAGCGCAGGACGAAGACGAACAATCGCCAACATAAACAAGCCGCGCTCTGAGGATATGAATGCTTCCACTGATCTTGGCCGAGATATGAGGAGGCTTAGCACTGCTGCAGATGAAAATGAGGAAAACCTCATGTTCTCCTCAGGCATATTTTCATCAGCCATCATGCTCAAGAAGCGCATTATTGGTCTTTATGTATCACTCTGTGAGCTTAAGTCGTTCATTCAACTCAACAGGACCGGTTTCACCAAGGTACTCAAGAAGTTCGACAAGATTCTCGACAAGGAGTTGAAGGGGCCATACCTACGCGCCCACGTTGAGACCGCCTACCCGTTTAAGGACGAAACAAAGCGTGTGCTTGAGGAGAACATCGCCAAGATGGAAAAGGCCTTTGCTGAAATTGTCACGGGCGGAGATGAAGCGCTGGCCCGCAAGGATCTTCGTTCGCATCTCAGAGAACACGTCGTGTGGGAGCGCAACACCGTCTGGCGAGATCTCATTGGCATAGAGCGAAGAGCCGAGGCGGCTGGCTTGGGGCAGGCACTCCTTGGTCAAGAGAGAGGCAACGTGACAAGAAGGTTACAAGGCGACGAGGCCAAGGGAGCCCAAATCACACAGTTCCGTACGCCTTTCGGCAGGATCACCCTGCCTCCATGGCTCGCCAGCACCTCGCTTTGGACCCTAATTGCATGTTTGACCATATTTGCCCTGCTACTCTTGCTTCCTATCATGGAGATGCCTGAGCAGCAGAACTGTCTGGCAATGCTTGTCTTTGTCAGTCTGCTATGGGCCACCGAGGTAAGTCACACGGCGAGGATTTACGACCAAATTATACTGACCCCTTCTAGACTATCCCTCTATTCGTGACTTCGCTACTGATTCCTTTCCTCTCTGTGGTTTTGAACGTGGTTCGCGATGAGACCCCTGGTAAGCCTCAGAAGCGCCTTGGCTCCAAGGAGGCCACTTCAGCCATTTTCGCTGCTATGTGGACGCCTGTCATCATGCTTCTTCTTGGTGGTTTCACTCTGGCAGCGGCTTTGTCCAAGTGCACTATCGACAAGCGACTTGCTACGCTTGTCCTTAGTAAGGCTGGTACACAACCAAAGACTGTCTTGATCGCCAACATGTTTGTGGCCGCTTTTGCGTCTATGTTGATTAGCAATGTTGCTGCCCCGGTCCTGTGCTACTCTATCATTGAGCCCATGCTTCGCACCTTGCCATCAGACTCCAACATGTCAAAGGCAGTTATTATCGGTATTGCGCTCGCATCCAACATCGGTGGAATGCTGTCTCCTATTGCATCTCCCCAGAACGTGGTGGCCATGGGGATCATGCAGCCCGCGCCCACATGGCTCCAGTGGTTCTTTATTGTCATTCCTGTCGGGACTGTATCGATCGTTCTGATCTGGCTCATCCTTCTGGTCACATTCCAGCCAGGTAAGGGCACTACAATTGCGCCCATTCGCCCCGTCAAGGAGAAGTTCACTGCTCTACAGTGGTTTGTCACTATCGTCACGATTTCCACCATTGCTTTGTGGTGCGCCAGCCACCAGCTAGAGGCTGAGTTTGGAGATATGGGTGTCATCGCCATTATCCCTATTGTTCTCTTCTTTGGTATCGGTCTGTTGACCAAGGAGGACTTCAACAACTTCCCATGGACCATCATCATCCTGGCTGCTGGTGGATTGTCCCTGGGTAAAGCTGTGCGGTCTTCTGGTCTTCTGCACACTCTTGCCGAGATCGTCTCTGAAAAGGTGGAAGGCATGAGTTTGTATGGTGTTTTGGTCGTCTTTTCGACTCTGATTTTGGTTATTGCAACCTTCATCAGCCACACTGTCGCTGCTCTGATCTTCCTCCCACTCGTATTCGATGTCGGTGCTGCCATGGAGCAGCCTCACCCCAACCTCCTCGTCATGGGCGGTGTTCTCATGTGCAGTGCCGCGATGGGCTTGCCAACCAGTGGCTTCCCCAATATGAGTAAGTTCCCCTCAACAATTTGCCCGAATCAAAGTCTAATGTATCACAGCTGCGATTATGAAGGAAGATCCCTTCGGTCAGCGATATTTGCAGGTCAAGCACTTCATCAGCCGTGGTGTACCCAGCAGTCTCATTACCCTGGTCGTGGTGGTGACCCTTGGATATGGAATTATGCAAGTCGCTGGACTTGACTAGTGGACGAGATCTTACCTCAATAATTTTATTATAGCTCAGTTGCCAGTCGTTGTTATTGGTAACTCGAGTTTGAACTTCGTATCGGTGCTTACATGTTGGATGGATTACAATGTTTATAAGGGTAGGTCAGCGTGGAATAGATTACAAATTGGATTTTTATAAACTTTACAAGATAAATATCTCGAAGTAAAAATATGTTAGACTTAATCAAAAACCTTTGAAAAGTCAGTTGGGAAATGAAGTCAGCTGAATATCAGCATAAGGAATATTCCGAGGTGATGGCGTGTAAGTGCGACTGGCACTGTGCTACTGTGCTGATGCCAGAAGCTCTGGCCATGCTGTTGACGTAGATATTGGCGGCATGACCTGCCACGCCTGCCAGCGAGTACTCCATACCATACCCAACCGCCGCTCTTGTCTTGATCCAACAACACCTAAAGCTTACCGTCGATTCCGGCATCTATTGTTCGTCTTGTCGAAAGCTTAGCCTGGCAATATCTACGCCCGAGTAGCCCTCGAATTAACTGATGAGCCCCCTCTCCCAATAGCCTCTACAGCTTCGAGCTGGCCGGCGCCATGCTCTCCGCCTTTACAGCCCGTCCTATAATCGAGCTTAAACAACAAACGAAAGCAAAGATTGAGACGATTCTTGCCCATGGTGCGTTTATTTTCCCTATCCTATATTCTGCGTGGTTGCTTTTACTATTCTCACCGCAACTCGCATGATCCTATGCGTGCATAACTAAAGCCTCCATCTACAGGTGACCGCGTTCTCGTCGGCCTTAACAATGGCGCCCTCCGGATCTACCGACTAAACGGCCTTGTCGATCCATCACTGGTCGGTTCTGCCGATGCAGATGCCGCTGCCGCAACATCCCCGAATGGAGAGAATGGTGTTGGTCCCATAAAGTCGTCGAGTCCAACAGATTTGATGCGGGAGGTTGAGCGCTTCTCCACGCGAGCCATCGAGCAACTCGCCATTATCAAAGATGCAAACACGATCGTTTCCCTATCGAACTACCATGTTTCATTCCACGATTTAAAAACATACGAACTTATCGAAACTCTACCCCGAACCAAAAACGCAACATGCTTTGCATCAACCTCAAATATCGTCAAGGATCCAGATACAGGTATTCCCGAGATTGTAAGCCGGCTGGCTGTTGCGGTCAAGAGGAAACTCCTGCTCTGGAGCTGGCTTGAGAGTGAACTTTCTGATGATGTAGACGAGATTGTTTTGGCCGAGTCGATTCGGTCAGTCACATGGGCGAGTGCAACGAAGCTGGTGTGTGGCTTGAACGGCGGGTACGTCATGGTCAACGTGGTTACACGCGAGATTGAAGATGTTGTGAGCCCTGGCTCAGGACCAGCGGCCGGACAGAACAGTCGCTTTGGTGCGATGAGCAGTGCCAGTATGGGATATATGGGCTTGGGAGGCTATATGCCCAAGCCTTTGGCTACCAAGCTGGCAGAAGGTGAAATACTTCTTGCCAAGGATATCAACACACTATTTATCGACGACGATGGGAAGCCTCTTGACAGACGGCAAATTCCTTGGCAGCATGCCCCTGAATCCATAGGCTACTCGTATCCTTACATCCTCGCCCTACAAGCACCTTCGAAAGGCTCACTCGAAGTTCGAAATCCTTCAACTCTCGCATCACTTCAAAATTTATCACTCCCTGGTGCAGCTCAGCTTCACTTCCCCCCACCAACCTATAGCTTAGCACATGCCGGCAAAGGTTTCCATATCTCGAGTGAACGGTGTGTTTGGAAGATGGACGCAACAGATTACGACTCTCAAATCCAAGAGCTTGTGGACGGTGGTCATTTTGACGAGGCAATCAGTATCTTGGAGATGCTGGAGGATGCTTTGTTGAGAAACAAGACACAGACATTGCGCGAAGTCAAAATGTTAAAGGCCGAAGGTTTGTTCAAGAAGAAGAAATACCGTCAGGCTATGGATCTCTTCAATGAAGATACTGTGCATGCCCCCCCTGAGCGAGTACTCAAGATGTTTCCTCCCTCGATTGCTGGAGAGCTATCTTTGTGGGCAGGTCGCGAGGACGAAGAGAGCCAGGAGTCGGATGAGGCCCCCGCGACACCAAAGAAGACCAACGGCACACGTACTACTACACCTGAACCTTCTGAGTCACCGCAGGATACTCCTCAATCGAGCAAAGGAGGGTTTGCTAGATATCTCACGGGCAGCTATAGAAGACCCCAGGCAGATACCGCGTCCATTTTCTCGAAGAAGGACACGACTGATGGTGATGATACCGCCAGCGTGAAGGAACCTGACTCAGCCGACGATCAGCCTTTGAAAGACAAGAACTTGACTAATGCAGTTCTGGAATTGAACAGTTACCTTGCCGGAACACGTGCTCGGTTACAGCGCGTCCTTGATCCGGTCACTGGAAACTTGAAGCCTCGAAGCGAGCGAAATGGTTCTACAGAAGAGATAGCAGAGAACTTCCTAAGAATAGGACTTGACGAATCGGAAGAACTACTGCAAGAAGAGCTCCGAAACACGTTTCGTCTTGTCGACACAACATTATTTCGAGCCTACATGTTCTCTCGGCCAACATTGGCGAGCTCTCTATTCCGAATTCCTAATTTCTGCGACCCTAATGTGGTTAATGAAAAGCTTTTGGAACACAACCGCTACAATGAGTTGGTAGATTTCTTCTACGGCAAGAAGCTACATAAGGAAGCTTTAGAGCTGCTGCGGCGCTTCGGTGCTGCTGAAAAGCCAGATGATGCCGCACCAGCACTTCATGGCCCTCAGCGTACCATTGAGTATCTCAAGACGCTTCCCCCATCAGAAATCGATCTTATTCTCGAGCATGCAGAATGGACTCTTAAGGCTAGTCCCAATGCTGCACTAGAGATCTTCATAGGAGATACCGAGAACGCAGAAACATTGCCGCGGGAGAAGATCGTGTCCTTTATACATGATATTGATACCCAGTTGGAATGCCGGTATCTGGAACACATCATCAACGAGCTCGAAGACATGACGCCGGATCTCCATAACCGATTGGTTGAGCTTTATGTAGACAACCTGAAGGATAAGGAGGAGCACGGTGAAGAATGGAACGAGATGATGAATCGTTTTGTTGAGTTCTTGAGGCACGAGTTCTTGAGGGAACCAGTACAGGTTTACAGCCTCAGCAAGGCATTCCAACTGATTCCTCGCGACGGTAAGTGGTAAATTCCAAGTTCATAGGGATGTTTGCTAATCCTATCGCGCAGATCCTGCTTTTTACGAAGCTCAGGCTGTGGTTTTGAGTAAGATGGGCCAACACAAACAGGCACTTGAGATTTATGTGTTCAAGATGAAGGACTACCAGAAGGCTGAACAGTATGTACATGTCGATGTTGAGGTGCTTCATATACTAACCCCTACAGATACTGTAACCGAGTGAATGCTACTCAAGACGCCACTCCATCAGCTCAACAGAACACAAAGAACGATGCCGGAGATGATCCTGAAAAGACCACACCGTCTATCTATCATACTCTGTTATCGCTGTACCTTCAACCATCATCACCCAACGAGCCCAACCTGGAGCCAGCGCTTGATTTGCTTTCCAAGCATGGATCACGCCTCCCAGCAACCTCAACCCTAGGCCTGATTCCAGACGATCTTCCCGTCCGATCACTGGAGTCCTATTTCCGAGGGCGCATCCGTTCAGCTAATAGCTTGGTGAATGAGTCGAGAATTGTTGCTGGTCTTCGACAAGCTGAGGGCGTCTCTATTGCGGCGCGACTGCATCTTGGGGACGATGTACAAGGCCGGCAAGGTGGGCGGAACCGCCATGTCGCTATCACAGACGAGCGACATTGCGTTGTATGCCACAAGAAACTCGGAGGAGGAATGCGCATTGGCGGAAGTGTTGTGGCTGTGCTGCCGGATAATACGGTGGTGCACTATGGCTGTTTGAATCGGGCAACTGGGAACAAGGTAGACGCAGCTCGGGCGCCAAGTTGGGGTCGCGGGTTTTAGACAGGTCTTCATGCTGTGGGAGCATTGTTTGGGGAGCATCTGCATGAATTGGATCGGTAGTAGCCAGTATGATATTTCTTCGAATACCCTTCATATACAAATCATTTTGTCGCTAAGGGTTTCGTTTTCGTCAACGTGAGGATAATTAATCCTCCTCTTCAACCACCTCTTCTCCGTAGTTTTCTTCCTCTTTTGCTTCAGCTGCTGCGTCTCTCGCCTTATCCTGCTCCATCCGTGCTGTGAGCTCCTGGTTGATCGTGGACTGGGTTTCAGCGATAGATGCGCGGAGGGCCTTAAGATACGACACCCTGTCGGTCGTGGAGGCCGTAGAAGAAATGGCAGGTAGTGTGTGCGATACCTGGAAAGGCTCACTCTCGGGGGAGGTGTAGTCTGCGGTGAGGGCTGGTCGAGACATTGTGAAAAGCGTATGGCGTGTGAAGTTGAATGACGAAAGATTGAAGGAAGTAATCGAGGCTTGATATTGTCGACGCGGGGTTGAATGAACGCAACCCCACATACCGGGCTGTTTCAACGTTATGGAGACCAAAAGTGAGCTACACCATAAGAGACATTGTGAATCTGATGGGCATTTACAGGGTAATTCTGCAGATCCATGTGCGTAAGAGCAGAAATACATTTGATCCACATTGAACGATGTCTATTAGTTTCGTTATTGAGATCAATGATCAAGAGAGAAGATAGGTTGCGAACCTCATGCCTTAATGAAGTGACGTTAGTCAGCACAGTGTCTTGCTCAACGGACTAGACTCCCTGTTTAGGTACTGGCTGATGGACAGTCTCACTTGTTTGTTGGTTCACCTCAACAACAACTTGGAGATACGACCTATACTCGACCATCATTCTTTGCGACATGACAAGCCCATAATTTTTTCTGAACCCCTGGTGCCGCGAAACAAGTCTCACACACCCCACTAGGCCCTGTCAATTCGGCCTCTGCTTTCCGCAGGGGACCAAGATGTAACAGCGCTCTTGACGTCGCATAAAAGAACAATGCAACCTTCACGCTCTCAACCCCGCGGCCCGGGCAGCTTCAATCCTTTATCGAGTTCTTCTGCCCAGCCTTCACAGCTTTCAACAGCATCCTCGAGACCTGCTCTACGTCGAGTCGAAACCTCAGACGGCGAAGACGAGACCCCCCGACCATCCATAACAATACCCAAGTCGCGACAACCCTCACACCCGCAGCCCTCGTCTCCCGCGACGCCGATATACGCTCAATTTACGACACATGGAAACTCAAGTACTGCGAGTTTAGGCCACCATAACTTTTCGAGGCCGGCGAACGCAAGGTCCGTCACGCAAGGGTCGCCAGTGACATTAGTCAAGGGTCATGCGCGCAAGCATTCCGCTACACAAGGCTCATTCGAACCTACCCTGCCGTCCATGAGCACTTCGAATCTATCTTCGCATCTCGGAATGTCTCATCAAAACCCATCTTCCACTTCTATGTCCGCTGCGGCGGCGGCGGCTGCGGCTGCCTCTGCTTCCAATGCTAGCTTGTCCGCAAGCCAGATGGCGGCGCAGGCGGCTGTCATGTCCCACCAGAACCATTCACGACAACGCTCGCAGACAGTACCTTTTCCTGGCGATCCGAACGATGGTGTACGACGGGGGAGCGGTAGCAAAGGTCCCACGAGTCCGCCTATGTTGAGTCTGACCGAGGCGAGTGCGCCACGGGATACCGGGTTCGTGAATCATGGTGGATATGGCGGGCCTCACTCTTCTGCTGCCACAGCCGCTGCGAATGTTGTTTTCCCTCGATCTGGTCACACGTCCCCTAGGGTATCACCTCAACCATATTCACAACCGCCTGTACCGCCACCCCCTGTGTCGGAAAAGCCAAGTAAAATAGAAAAGTCCAAGGTCAAACTTTTCTCTCGTCCAGGCAAAATCAGCACAAAGGGCGAATCGAAGGAAAAGCCGCTACCGAGTCCAGGGAAGATTGGCTCTGCGTTGTCGGCTCTTCAGCGTGGGAACTTTAGTACAAACAGCTTGGTTGATCCAAGTAATCAATCCATATACAACCTCAACAACTCATCTTCAGCGACCATACGACCTATCGAAACGCCGACTGAAGAAAGAGAAAAGGACAAAGAGAAGGGCAAGGAGAAGGAGAAGAAGCACCACTTCCTATCACGACAGAAGCATAAACTTAAAGATGAATACCACCTCCCCTTGTCATCGGCGGCCAGCAACTCTCGCCCAACAGATCCCAACGCGCCAAATCCTTTATACAACTTCAATATCCCACCAAGCCCAGCACCCACGTCTTCCACTTTTGCCAAAGCTAAAAAGGACAAGAAGCTTGCAGAACGCTCAGACAGCCGGCTGGATGGCGAGTCGAGTTTCAATGGGCAGAACGAATGGCCCGGACCTAGCAGTCTGCCATCCCTGTCTCAACAATCGACCATGTATGATCCCATTGATCCCGGAAAGCTAGGCCTCCATAACCATATGTCGCTGGACGATGCGTGGCCGTATCTGAGAGCCAAGCTGCTGGTTATCTTCGAGGGCGAGGATCTGCGTCTTCCTATAGAAGACTTCAACCGGGTTGTACAGATGCATATCCAATGGTGCATGCATAGACGCTCACCAAACACAATGCTGGAAGATCTGCGAGATCTCCTCCACACAGGGTTCCTGTCACTTGATCGAACGTTGCGGCAGACCCCTGAGGATCGCTTTATCCCGACACTTGTGGAGCTTTGGATGTTTACCTTCACCTCCATCTTGCCGTATATGCAGGCCGTCTTCCTTCCGCTGGATCTCGAGGTATCAGGCTGTGGTACACTTATGACCGGAGAGCAAGCCCGCGACTTTTGGGGTGGTGCTATCGCTTCTTCATTTGGTTCAGGAGGACCAGCTCGTGTAGCTCCAGCACCGTCAGTTCTTGACGTAAGAAGGCTAGTCCTCATCGCTTACAGAGATACTGTCATTCTACCACGCTACGACACACTCAAGACCATATTTTCACGTCTTTCTCTCGAATTTCTACCATCATCACTGGCAAGCATAGCAATGTCCTCTACACCTGAAGCGGCACTATCCACCTCACCTTCTGAATCGTTCGGCCGCCCCGGCACAGCAATGTCTCTTGATCCATCCAACGCGTCTTACAACTCCACAAGCACAACCCTTCTTGGAGAAGGTTCCGCCGGAGGTCGCAGTCGCGCCATCAGCAATGTTAGCTTCGGCAGTCACGGTAGTGATGGCGGCTTGAGGCCGTTCACCCCCTCAGGAAGCGAAAGAATTCCACCCGTGCCCTCCTTGGGCAGTCTACGGGAACGTGAACAGAACGTCGAAGACTCGAAGCACATCACCGAAATGGTTGGCCGAATGCTGCAGTGCATGAGTGTCCTGTCGGGCGTGTCAGCGGGTGATGTTGGCGCTGAAGGGAACGAGAGGGTCGTGGAGCTATGTAAGATGTTGAAGCTCAACTGGCTAGGTAGAGGAAGAACAGGAAGGAACAGAAGGGGAATGGTAGGTGGCAGAGTGAGGAGAGAGGATATGAGGGACGAAGTTCGTGTTATTTAGCGATTGATTTAGAAATGATAAGTGGCAAGCAGCATGGTTAGGAAATACAAAGGATCATTCAAGAATTGGACCGTATCGTAAACATCCAGCGTAAACAACGAAAGCTGCATGAAAGACCAACACAAAACTGTCGCATCAACTTAAGTTCACGCATGTTCTCGCATGGGTGCAATATGCAGGGACTTGTGTAGCGGGTTCATTTGGTGTCATGATACACGTTCACATCATGACTGCCTTCGATATTCTTATTTACATGATTCACACGATACAGACTGATATAGGTTGGGAAAAATGGTTTATTACTGTTTACTGGACTTGGGAGTAGTCTCCATGGTAGCATCTAGAACTTTTCAACAGTTAGCTTCATGACTTGAAAAAAGTTGTCAACAGCAAAATGTGAAACAAGGTGTTTAATCAGACATCCAAGGAAGTATAATTATGCCCTCATCTGTCCCAAAAAGGCTCATGGAACTCGAGTGGAAACTGCGAATTAGGTGGAAAATTTCATCATGAAAAACGGTGAGGTTGGTTGCGAAGAAAAATTTGCAAACTTACGTTAGTGGTTGGAAAATCTCGCGAAGCTGCGTTGGTAATTTCGGGTGTAGCAAATTTTCATAAATCTATCAAAGCGATGTTAGCAAAGCTGCAGAAAATGCGCGCGCTAGAAAAGCTGAGTGTGTTTGATGTAGTCAGACGGTGATACTGGCAAGTAACAGGCCTAGGGCCCGAATAGACTGAATTTCTTCATGGGCGATTCGGTTGGGAAAAGAAGACTTGTAACAAGTGTCATCATTCAGATAGGGGGAGGGTGTGCTGCGAGGCATGAGGAAGTTTGTTTTCTTACCATTGGAATCCAAGCCGAATGCAAGGCTGCAAAGAAAAATTCTTTGCAAGCCAAACAAACCACCTCCAACAAACATCCCACACGGCAAGACGCAGACAGAGCGCACCGCTCAGACAAAGCTGTTCAAAATCATAACAGCTGCTCCGGAAAGACAGTCATCGTATGATCTCGCGCGTGTTGTTCGTGTGGGAAGAGAGGCAGAGGCGGTTTGTTGTTGCAAAGGATTGAAGCTTGAGAGAAGAAAATTGAGAGCCGCATCGAAGAAAGATATTGGAAGACAGTGCAAGAAAATTTGATAGATGCGCGGCACTGTGTGGCTTTCACGTGACCGGACTCCCACCCTTTCTCAGCGCTAGCGGCGGAAGCCAGTTCATGGTCCACTCCAATATCGCGATAGATGCATGAAGCAATTTGTCTTGTCCTTCACCTCCACCTATGCCCGCTGCATTGTCTTGGGATGTACGACTAGGGGCACTCAGCCTAGTTCGCGTCATGACCTTGCTCACTAAATCCTGCCAAGTTTCTTGTTGGAAGTGTTGATTTTCCTAAGCATGTTGTTTGCCTTTATCAAGCCTCAATGAGACGTTGGCGTTTTTTTTTTTTTTTTTATCTGTGCGCTTGGCTGTCTGCAGGTCTTCAGCAACAAAACGCGGACGTAGACGAAGGCACATCCTTGTCGGAAACTGTCGCGTGTCGTCAGGGATCCGACGTTTCGTTGTAATGAGGCTAGTGGCATGACCATATCCATATGTTATTCAGATAACGGATGATGTGCTGCGTTATCCATGGATGACAGAATACCCTGGCATAATTTTTGCTGTTCTGTGTGCGATCATTTATGTCGCTCAACCATTTCTGGGTGGAGGCAATCTCATGGATATCTGCATATTCGCCCTTCATCAGGCGGTAGATGCATACTTTACCACCTTATCTCGGGGTCCTGATCCGGCAATCCGCACTAGGTCCCTATATATTTCAACCAGACGAATCAAAATTCTTCCCGCCTCAATTGGAATCCACTTGTCCAGCTCAACCCAGACGCAAAGGTCAAAGGTCCTCCCCCAAAAATTCCACGACCCAGTCTACAGTCAGCCAGCTCAGCCCAGCGATTGCACAAGGAGGAATCGAGTGCGATCTCCCCCAGTCTGTAAGAGCCGGACCGTCGATCTCTATCTACAGTCTCTATCTTGGGTGCCACGACACAATTACAGTCATTATCATCTATTATAAAATATCGATGTAGTGAAAGCATCGTCACCGACAGAACAGAAAACCAACGAGATCTGAGGCCTTCCCTTGGGAACTCTTACAACCTTGCTCTAGTCTAACTACGCCTTGATTTGGCATCTTCTTTTCCGCCTTGCTTGGTTCACAGGCTCGCTCATAGGTTGACTACCTACGTGCCACCACCAGCACCTTTTCTTCTTCCACTTTCACTCCTAGAGTGTTTTCTGGGCGATCTACCAACTCCTCTCTCTCTCCCTTCTTCTTTAACTTCTTTTTCTTCTGGGCCGATCTAATTTTCAGCCAAGTCAAAAACTGAGGTCACCAGCCCCCGTCACGTCAGATTCCACCCTGGTTTTTTGCGTGCCTACCTACCCTTTGGATACTTTATCCGGGTTATCAGCGTGCGTAGCTGAGTGCCGGGCCCGCCGTCGCGTTACCAAAACCCAGTCGAGCCCAGCCCAGCCCAGTTCCCAACAGCAGAGTTCAGTGCATTGCACGCTGGAAAATAAGCGCGCCCACGCGGAAATACAACCAACCGAACCCGGATCAGAAAACCCAGGCCGTCGAGAGTTTAAGAGACGAAATTGATGAGTCAGTCTATGCTATATTAGCCCAGCTACCAAGGCCATTTGTTTTCGGTACCCTGGACTCGGAGGTCGACTTTTCTGCTACCCCCTTAGCCAACCCGATCCGAACCAGCTCAGGCCCAGTCGCAGTCGCAGTCCCCATCCCGTCCTTGCGACTCCCGTTCTTCCCCCCAGTCCCCCAGCACTGAAAGCGGATCGCCCTCTTTGTAGCATCGCTCTCCCGTGCCTTTCGCATTCTCCTTCCTGGGTCTGTCTCGACAATCCACCAATTCCTTTCTCGACAACCTCGATCTGCGCTCTTTTTGGGCTTCACTTTTTCCTGGGTCAACCACGATTGCAGTATTTATTACCGACCTATCTGAGGTCTTGACCATTGGACTCGTGACGTGCCACTCGCCCCATCGTCGCCTCATTCGCCCAGTTCCTCCTCTCCCCCCAGTCCAACCGGCCTCATTCTCTCTCTTATCCGCTTTCGCAGCGCGAAACAACCACCAAATCCTCCACTGACGCTCACCGACGCCCTGACGACAACTATTTTCTAGCTGCTGTACGATCCAACACAATATTTTGTGCATCCCTCTTTTTATCTCTCCTTGTCTTGTTTGGTTTACGACACGATCGCTATCGCACCGTACTCACGATCTTGTCTCGTCGCGACGCGCGAAATACCTATTGTATAACGTCTCCCGCTACATCGAATACCTCCAAGTTGACGCTCACGCTCGCGCTCGCGTCGTCAGCCAGAGTTCTCTTGTTCTCCGTTCAACGTATGCGATAGTATTACAACGCGATTGTCGATATCCACGACGTGGATCATCGACCTAACTTCTCAGCCATGATGGCAACCAGTATGGGCCCAAATTTCTCTGGGCATCCTGCCGGCATGGGACATCCAGGTGTCGCTGGTCATCCTATGGGTCCCGGTGGCATGCCTCATAACCAAGGCCAGCAAGGCGGTCCTGGCGGTGGAATGCCTCACCAATTCGGAGGACCCATGGTCTCTGCTCAAGGAGCTCAAGTAAACCCTGCCCTCATGGGCGGTATGCCGCCGGGTGCGAACCCAAATGCTCATGCTCTACAGCATCTCAATCCCGCCGCTCAACAGCAAATGATTCAACAGCAAATGCAGCAGCAACAACATTGTATGTATTATCTTACTGGCACTGTACCTGCCATCCCCTGTCTCTGCGCATACGCTAATTGTCCTCTCCACAGTTGCCAATAATCCCCAAGCGATGGCAGCGATGCGACAACAACAGCAACAGTTACTTCAACAACGACAGCTTATGGCTCAACAAGTCGCTTTCCAAGCCAATCTACAGGGCGGCATGCCGTTAAACATGGCCCAATTTAGCCAACTCAACCCGCAGCAGCTACACAGCCTCAGAGGGAGGATAGGTCCTGTAAGTTAATTGATATTCAATCAGCCCAACTGAGCATTCCTAACGCTAACAAATCAGGGACAACATCCTCAAGCACAAGCGATTATGGCCCAGCAGCTCGCTCTCCAACAACACCAACAGCAACAACAGCAACAGCAACAGGCTGCACATGCTCAACAAATGCAAGGTGGGCCTAATCCAGGCCAACAGATGCCCATGAATGCTCAAAGCATTCAAGCCATGCAGCAACAGAATCAGCTTGCTCTCCAGAACCAGATGGCAAATCAACAGGGTCAGCCTCAGGGTCAGCCTCAAGGTCAGCCACAACAACAGCATCAGCAACAGCAGCATCAACAGCAGCAGCAGCAACAACAACAACAACAACAACAGCAGCAGCAGCAGCAGCAACAACAGCAGCATC
This sequence comes from Fusarium praegraminearum, assembly GCA_002093855.1. Taxonomy (NCBI): domain Eukaryota; kingdom Fungi; phylum Ascomycota; class Sordariomycetes; order Hypocreales; family Nectriaceae; genus Fusarium; species Fusarium praegraminearum. The sequence continues at coordinate 248,505 of LXHY01000016.1, read as the reverse complement.
AACAGCAGCAGCAGCAACAGCAGCAGCAACAGCAACAACAGCAACAACAACAACAACAGTCTGCTCAACAGCAACCTCAACATACCCCTCAGCAATCATCACAGGCTGGAACACCAGCTCCTACTGGGCCCCAGACCCCTGCTCAGACACCCAGCTCAACCCCTGCTCAGCCAACTCAGCTGCCACCTGGTCAAAACCAGCCTCAAGTGCCACAAACTCCTGCTCAGGCTCAAGTTCAACCTCAGGCCCAACAGCCTCAGGGCCAGGCTCAAGCGCAGGCACAAGCGCAGGCACAAGCTCAGGCACAAGCTCAGGCTCAGGCTCAGGCCCAGCCTCAGCAGCATCAAATGAACGCTGCCGCTGCCCAGCACCTTGCGATGCAGAATCAGATGATGCAGCAACAGCAGCGGAGGGAGAGTATGAAAGGCCAGTGTCTGCTTAAATTGATGCAGTTTAACGAACATCTTAGTGGCTTCCCCGTGAGTCTTGTCACTGTTGAATTCGCGGCATTATACTAACAAGGATAATAGGGCTCCAAGGGTCGCGATGACCTCTCGTACTGGCAGAACTTCGCGATGCGATTTTTCTCCCAAAATGGTGTGTTCCGTCATTCGTTGCATATTACCGACGCCGAAGATACAACCGATAAACAATACGAAATCGCATACCCTGCCATTGCTCGTTACTTCCATACTCACTTTGGCAGCGGCGTCAAAAACATACAGTTAGTCATGGATAAGGGTACTACAGATCGACCTCTTCCAGGAGACTGTCACTGCATCGAGAATGCAAAGTCCAGCCTTGTGTATTGGTACGAGACTGGATCTCACGTAAGATACCATTGTTCAAGTCCGGGTTATCGTGAAACTAACCGAATCACTAGTTGGTCGCGAGTGGTACTTTACGAGTACAGTTTGACGCAGAACAGAAGATCGAGCTGTTCGAATTTCTCACAACAAGTCACGAAGAATACATCTCACGAAAACAGGTAATCGATGCCGCTAAACCAGCCCATATGTGGATGAAGGAATGGCACAAGACGAACTCGCAGGATGGAAAATCGCCTGAATTGTCTAAGAAGGGCAAGGGTCGACAGCTGAAGTCCCCCCAAACACAGCCTCCAGAGGTCCTGGTTGATCTACCAGACTCGGCTGTGAATAGCAAGGGTGTGACTGAAGCTGTCTTCCAGTTTCTTGAGGTAGGGACAGCTCACTCGGCGTAAGTAAAGAGTGAAGCTAATGATTTTTGACCAGATTGTTGAAGTGATGGGACAGATGAACCCATTATTCCAATTTTACCACTCGAACCCTGGTATGGGCGCGTATCAAGCTCTTGAGCAATACGTCTCAACAAATATCAACGGAGCTCCTCCAAACATGAACGGTCAACAAATGCCCCCCGGAGCCCGCACACCTAGCTTTGGGCAATTCCCGATGGGCACAAGCCCCGCTGCGGCTCACATGAATCTACCTGGATCACCTCACATGGGCAGCCCAGCACCCGGTCATATGCAGGCACCTGGAATGCAGATGCAGCAAAGTCAACAAGGTACAGGGTCAAGCGGACCTAGCGCAAACACATCCCCCGCTTCGAACAAGCGAAGAAGACCGTCAGCTGTGAAAGAGGAGGATGGATCTGGAGCTCCTACGCCCAGTGCTAATGGAATACCTCGTAACGCCAAGCCTCCCACACCAAGAATGCCAAAACGACTTAAGGGTAACCCACCTGCACAGTAGATGAGGGTAGATGGTTATACTCAAATGCCACTGTCATTGTTTGCTTGTTTATGTTTTGTTTTCATTTTGCATTTTGCATCATGTTGCATGGTGGCGTCAATCCCTTTTGGTTTCACTTTGGGCGCTGGCTCTCTGGGGAAAATACTTGGTTGCGGCAGAATGAATTTATATGGGATGGTTCGTATTTTCGCTGTCATTCATCTATCTATTCCTTACCATCCTTGTCAACGCCTAGCGATTGCTCCGCAAAACCTCCAAGGGTCACATCTCAGACTGGTGGTTGGTTGCCTTGTCGAGCAGTGAGTGGTTCGGGCCTCAAAGACACGGGTGACGAGGCTATCGAGTCATTTGTACACGCACATAACGACAGTAAACGAAATCGTCATGGGCTTGTTTCTTGAGCAACAGGATCAACAAATAGAAGTGGAAGGCGGGTCTGAGGTTTAATCTGGGTAACAGAGTTGCAGTTACTCGTGTACGACTACAGGGGCTTGCGGCACAGGTCGACTTCCATCATCCCGGGTACCCTTTTTCTTTTCGTTTTTAGTCATGTGCATTTGCTTTTTACTCGACTTTTTGTTGGAAAAGATGTTCAGCAAGCAATCGGGTGTACATGAAGGAGTTTGGAGACACGGGGTATTGGTCGAGCCTGTCGCAGTTATCAAATGTTGCGTTAATTTAAGAGTCGGGAGACAGAAAAAGATGGCAGAGACGTGGAAAGATGTGTTGCTTTATGAGCAGTTTGGAAGTGCGAAGCTGTCTATCATGGGTGTTTTCAAATTATACCTAGGCTAAATAAGGAGTTAGGTCTTTAATGTGTCAAGTTTTAAACGTTCAAAGCCGCCCTGGGTCAATCTACTTTTCCCGTGACTATATCTATGTTGATGGTATGAAACGAACTTATCCCATGATGGACAGGTTTTATGTGGCTGCAAGTCCTGCATTATACGATGTTTACGATATAAAAGTGACATTTAACTGATCCCGGGATACATCGGTGTGAATGATCTACTATTACAGACAAACAATACGCTCTTGTCGGCATAGGAATATGCTGAGTCTTGGACGGAACATGAGTTGATTTCAACTATCGTCTTTTCTATGCCCCCCTCCCCCCCCCCATGCCTCGAGCATCCGAAATATATTTGGTTCCAATACATAATTCTCATTAAAACAGCTCATTTCCACGTCGGCGGTAGGCACGCCGTGCTTTCTTGCTGCAACCCAAGCATGTTAACGATTTGTGTCTCTTCAAGGAAGTCAGTTTAAAAAGACATACGTGAAAATGCTTAAGCAGTGTTGCCGAACCACCAGCCAGTCGTCTTCTTAGTCGGGGGCGCTTCTCCACGAATGGCAATATAGCACTTGAGCGCGCCTCCAGATGAAGCCATCATTTCCTTGAGCAGAAACCACTCGAGCTCAGTGCGAGCCATAATGTCGGTCTTGGTGATGGGGTCACGATAGTGCCAGTCCTTGTCGCTCGGCCCAAGCGGGAGAATGGAGCCGCGAAAGGTCCAGTAGAGGGTCGCAGCGATGAGCTTGGGGCGACGGATCGAGCGCGTGCGATGGGATTTGGCGTTTGGGGATTCAGGGACTGGAAGTCTCTCGCGCAGAAGAGTGAGGAGATGGACCCTAGATGTGTCTAGAGGGATGCGCAGGGACGTCTGAGGAAGATCCCATGGGTGAGTCAAAGAACTGTCATTGTTGGTATCATGGACGATGAGATCAAACTCAAGCTCGGGAGCTGCTGTGTGAGAGGGTAGCGAGGTCGGGGATGCTGAGCGACCAGAGGTTGAAGTGTTGCGAGTCTCGGCTCGAGTGAGAGGGGGCGAGACTGGCGCAAAAGGCTTCGTCTTGGGTGGCTCATAAGCGAAAGGCTCTTCTGCGGTGATGCAAAGGTCCATGTTGTTTTGATTATCCCTTTCTCTTTATTTGTGAGGTTGAATGAGACAGTGAGCAAAGGCACGGGGAGATGATGATGCCTAGTGATGGTAGTAAGAATGCTGAGGCAGGCGTGCGGGGCTTTGTAACTCGAATGCTTGAGGCAGTTTTAAGGGAGGGGCTTTATCATAAGAGGTGCGTTTGGAGCTCTTCAGTTATTCAGTGAAGCCTGTTGTTTGTGAATAACGCACGAAGTTGTGGTCGCGCTGGCTGCGATTCGAAAGGTCGCCAGGGGCTGGCAGTGACAAGATAGCTACGATGCCACAACACACGATCACGCTGAAAATAGGTCCGAATCCTTGATGATTTTGAATTCTGTGTTCTATCAGCATGCGCAACCCAATTCTTGAATTCAAGCTTCCCCCTCGACCGTTTGCAACACTTCACTCATCTGTAGCTGACTGGTCAGGTTCGGTGCCGTCAACAGTTACATCGCTCTTTTCATCAGGGTCTCTTTTCGGCGAACCTGACGCGGTGCTCACAGGCTCGGACGCTTTTTTATCGTCGACAATACCATTTCCTGTCTTGTCGGGTTGCTTGTCGTTCGAGTTGACTGGCCCCTTATGAGAGCTTGACGGTGTAGGCGAAGGCTGACGAGTGCTAGGGGGAGCGGCCTGAGGGGTATTAGTCAAGTCCTTCGAGTTGTTATTCGTAACATCACTTGAAACTTGAGCTGGAGGGGCGTTCTGCGTGTTCCCCTGGGCCATGACTTGAAGAGGCACATAAGCACGCTGACGGCCAATGTATTAGCTATATGCACCTCTTCCACCACCGTCCCTTTCTTCGCTTTGTACTTACGTCGACCAGAATGAATGCACCATAGCTGTTTGCAGGTATTTGGGACATGATCGACTGGAATTCATTGGGGGGTAGCTGGTCCGCGAATGACAACTTTCGTACATTGTCTGCCGGCGTTATAGGACCAACTTCGGGAACGATTTCAAGCTTCGAGTATTGACTACGCGTGGTGTACAGAGTACACTGGCCCGAGTAGACTCTGTCTCCAAGATTGTGCTGCTTAGACCACCAAGACAGGTTCGCCAAAACTGTTTCGCGAGTTGGTGTGTAGTTGTAATAAGCATCATTGGAGGCTAGGACGGTTCCTGCTCGGTGGAATACGATCTTGATCCTGATGTTTGAAGTGAGAACATACTGCAGTGTCGAAACAATCACCGGAGCAGGCTGCCAGTATAGGGGCATGTAAGTCGTATGAGGAAAGGAGACTAGAATGGAAGGGATACCTGTTGGAGCCACTGGGACGAGGTAGTTCCCAAAGATTGGAGGTTGGAAGTAGAATGCCATCTTTCACAAATCGAGGTCAATTAACACAATGCGAAATTCACATTACTTTCTATTTCTTGAAAGGTCCATTGCTCCTCTTTATATAGTTCAGGCCTGGGTGCTATATCGTTGAATCACGGACCTAGTGTATGTGAGTTGGCGATGGTTTGTATAGTGTTGTATAACCCGGTCGCTCGTATCACTATGCAACAACGTTGAATCTAACAATAATTCACGGTTCTAGTCATCATCTATTTGTGATTCACTACCAGTATAGGTTATTAGGACCTTTTTCTCCCGTCTTATAGCCTGCCCTTGCATATTTGTTCCACTTGATCACTGATTCATCGAACAGAAGCAAGTTGCACTATAGTGAGACAGTCATCTGGGGCGTAACAACTTTACAGCAAAGCAATCCTTGATTCAAATAAACACCCTTCTCATCGAATCATTTCTCTTAGACTGAATCAAACTATCTCCTTCCAAATTCGTTCATGCACCCTTCGTGGGGAAAGTGCGTATGCATCCTTTGCACTTACCCGGTACCCGACACTGGGTCTATGACCAGAAGCACTGGACTCAAGTTAGCCGATATCTCTTTCCACTCCAATTAAACACGCTCACAATAGTGCCCCCATTATCTCCCGGCAACAAGATCTTCACTTGCTAGCTTAATCTCTCCGCTCAATCTATCAAAGTCATACAATCAACAATGTCTAGTGCAATAGCCTATTCAACGACAACTCCAAATATGGCAAATGCGCGACATTACAGATCCTGGCAGCTCCAAATCGTCACGCAGGGAGCGGTCTCTGACGTATCACATCCCACTAAGATCGACAGTCTTGCCTTGCTCCTCATCACGCAGCTGCGGCAACAGACTGCCTAGCCTGTCTACCTGCCTGCTTAGCTGGCTTGCGGGCCCCTACAAACTCTATCGATCGCCATTTTGGCGAGGGGTCGAACGTTCGACCCATCATCGACGGCTGTGGCTGGCATTCAAGCATTTATTGTCCCATCCATGTGGATAATGACATAAACAGATACCAGCGACCAGGCACGACTATCTCGCGTCGACTGTTAAATGTAACTAAGGAAGAGGGAGAGTCTCGGCACTTGCTATGCCGTCTGCAGCATGTACAGACATGCTAGCATGGTACTAATAATGCACTCTCCCTGCAGCATTCAAGCTGAGCTCTTCCTGTCTCAGCGTAAAATGAAGCGGTGTCCTTGAAAGTTACCTGCCCTCCACGGTCGGTCCGTCGGACGAAATATCAAAGCGCCACATCCTCAACGTCCAGTCGCTAGTCTGCGATCTGCTGTAGCCCGCATTGCCCCGGGTCTCATGCTCCGTTCAACCCGCCTGTTTGACAGAACCTCGACTTGTTGAAATGCCCTGATTGGAACATCGAACAATTGGTGGCGCCCAAGTTGTTTTTGCTTCTTGCAACAATCTTGTACATTCAATATTAATTACACCCTTGGTCCTCGTGTTCAGCGACTGGGAGCTTCCTTTGTCATTCCTCGACGCTCGACGGTATATGGATAAGCCCCAGATTGGCCGAAAACCCGCGAAACTCCAAAACCACACAATTTGACAAACCCAAGCAACCATGATACAATGACTACTGAATTGAAAAGAGGCGGGATCCTTATTCCACCATGGTTCGAATACCATCAGCCAAGTTGCTCAGACTGGGCCATCGTCAGCATCGTGTTTGGCATGACGCTCTGTCTGACCTTATTTGGACTTATCCGTGTGTCTATTCAAACATATAATCAATGGAAACGCGCCCAAAGAATCACCACTTATATGATTTTAATATGGCTTGAATTGATCGCCAGTGGAGTTATTGGAGGACTTGGTTGGGGCTATGTTCGTGGGACGATTCGTCCAGGGTGTGTATACTTTGTTCGCTACAACAATCACTCGCTAACAATTGCCAAATAGCTTTCTAATATACTTCTTTATCTGTAGGACGCCTTGTCCTAGAACCTATACAGAAGCTAATATCGACAGTATTCCTCTGGGTGTTTCAGATCCATTGCATCATGCAAATTATTGTCAACCGAATCGCACTCCTCCACGTCTCACCAACTATCGTTCGACGACTGAAATGGGGCATCTTCAGTATTCTTGCTCTCATCAACATCTCAGTCTTTTGTATCTGGATACCCGCTCGTCTTCAAATCAGCCAGACCTATATCGATATCAACAATGTTTGGGATCGAATTGAGAAAGGCATTTTTGCTGTCATTGACCTAGCTTTGAACTTCTATTTTGTCTATCTGGTCCGATCTTCTCTCATCGCATATGGCCTCAAGAAATACGTTGTGCTATATCGCTTCAATCTGATCATGGTGGTCATCTCCATCTCCATGGATGTAAGCATGACTTATTGTATATTACCCATGCATTGCAGGTGACTGACACGAACATAGATCCTCATCATTGGCTCAATGTCTTTGCGGAACACCTTCCTGTATGTTGAAGCCCTGAAAATGAGAAACCTCTCTAACTCTCGAACAGATACGTTGAATTCCACCCTCTTGCATATCTTGTCAAGCTACACATCGAGCTGTCTATGGCCGAGCTCATCGCAAAGATTGTCAAAGCATCTGGGCCAAATCTAACCCCTTGTCGTTGTGCCTGCCACGATGATCCCAACCACATATTCCTCCACCCAATGCAATCTCGACATAGTGCTCCAGCAGCGACTAGCCTTACGTTTCCAACTACTGGAAGACTTCGTCGCTCTTGGCCGGCTTTTGCAAAGAACATACACAATCGGGACAAGCGACGCGGAGTAGGACGACTTATATCATTGAAATCAACTCGGAAGAATCTTTCACGAGAGAAACAAACCACTAAAGACACCGAACCACAGCAAGAAGCCTGGAAGTCAGACACCAATGTATTGGCAGACTGTGGCTCGCAAAGCATGCCAAGTTCCACGGAGCAGACTACTAAAGAATCCCATTCCCACAACGACTGAGACGTAACAATGTTGAGCAATACCAACTCAGCCTGAATTGGCATCTCAACATAGGTACATACCCATTTTCTTGTTTCGGTATACAGCTCGGCCCCACCGAACAACTACCGGTACCCCCGGCTTTCCCCACACTCTCCACTGGACAAACTGATAAGGTATTGCCGAACTGCGAGAGATATGTGCTGAAAGGCGAAGGGGTTACTAGAAAGTTCAATCTTTGGGCTTCAGGGCGCAGGAATACATGACCTGGAACCCTGATCTATTACGGGTCAACTTACTGATCTCGTCCCTTCATGGTGCTTTTAGCAGCCAAGTGCTCTGATACCCTCAGGACATCTCCGCCGGTGCTATAACGTCTTTGGCAGACACTCCCATACTAATGGCCACTGAAAAAGTCGTACTCGTACATGCGAGTTTTCACGTGTTGAAATGAAGCCTGTTGAAGAGCTCAATCTTGAGTAACCTTGAGTAAGATGGAGGGAGACAGAATCCTGGAGGATCATTGAGGAAGCACAGCAAAAATCAGCAATAGGCTTGCCGTAGCCCAGACCCCTGTGCTTAGCCATACCATAAAAGCGTGTGTTACACGATATTCATTTAATGCCCATTAGTGGGATAATACAGTCAATCAAATACTCTCGATCTGGTCACGATAGTCTTTCAGCCTGCACTTATGCTGTCTCGTGATATCATTGTTTGTACGCTGGTTATTCTCCAGCTTGATCCGCTACCAGACAAATAGAAAAAGAACGCCGTTAATCCTGTACAGAGCCATGCCCAAATCCTTTCGTCGTGCCTTCATGACACTATGCCACGTATGTTTTTGTTTCCGAACACTTGGTCCCGGCAGATATCGTTCAAGCTCCCCCCTTATAGCAAATAGTCATAGAATGTTCCCAAAAGATGCTTTGTCGTTTCGTCATGCTCCCAAATTTGTTCCAGATGCGTGCTCGTTTCAAATCATAAAACAGCTATCCGCTAGGCGTCGAGACACTATGTACCTCCGAAATATAGTTTCCGCCTGGCTTCGTCGTTGATGCTGTAACTTTGATTACATGACACCAGGAGCCGGGTTCTCGTGCTTAGCGGTACTGCCCTTGCCTCTCCATGTGCTGACAGCAGGGATGTTAGCCTCGTAGCGGACTTCCTCAGTACCATAGGCGCCGGGTGTGAGCTTAATCAGTGTGTGAAGAGGGACATTCATCCAAGGGCTCTTGGACTGATCCTTCTTCATGAAATATGCATAAATACATCGAAGCACGGCCTGGTGAGTGACAATAAGGATATCCTCGCTGCGTTCAAGCTCCATGATGATGGGCTCAAGACGGATGACAACGTCGCGATATGACTCTCCGCCACGGTAGCGGTAGTTGTACTTGTCTTCGTCACGTGCGGCAAAGTCCTCAGGGTATCGGTCCTTAATTTCCTGGTAGGTTAAGCCGTCACATACACCAGAGTCGAGCTCATCAAGTGCCTTCCACTGGAGTTGATTGTAGTGGTCAGGAAGGAAGCGAGATGTGGCAATAGTTCGTCGCAAGGTCGACGTCCATACTGTAAGTGGGCGATCATCCTATTTAATGTTAGACAAGCACAAAATAATTAGAGATAGGTCAAGCACTTACACCGACTGATTTTCGGACAAGCTCGGGTAGCTTTCTAGCGTATTGCTCGCCACGAGGAGAAAGAAGGGTATCACCACCAATTCTGCCATCGATGTTGTACAATGATTCGCCGTGCTGTGGATTTTATTAGCATGGCTCAAAAGAAAAGGACAAATTTACTCACCCTTGACAGCCAGACAGAGCGAGGGCGGATGTGGAGGTTCATGAGGTAGTAGACGATTCGGCTTTGAAGGTAATCCCGGATTCGGCTAATGATGACTTGCTTGCCAACATCCATGATCTTGAGGTAAGTCAAATGCGATTCCTTGCCCTCGGCGTCAATGGTACAGTACACCTTTTCATAATTGCGAATACGGTTGCGGAAATCAAGGGCGGCAGTCTCGGGGTCCTGGCCGCGATAGTCTGGGCTGGTAGTCTTGACATCGCGAATGTTGGCCATGATGAGCTCCTCATCGTCACACTTGCTCTCAACGAAGAGAACCTCAACTCCATTTTCGTTGCAAACCTCCAAAACCCACTTGCGACGCTCCAAAGTCGAGTTGGTAGCATCAAGTATACCGACAATACCGCCAGAGCGGAACCAGGCTAGCATGTCTGCAACAGCAGCTTCAGCGGCGGCGCGGCGGGTGCGCTCTCCCTCAGGGTTATTGATATCGAAAAAGTCGGCCGTGGGCTGGGGAGCGTCATTGCGACGGTAGTTACCGACGTTGAATGTCTGAGCTGGGATAGAGAGCCATTGAAGATATCGCTGGGCTAAAGAATTGGTCTGTTAGCGACCGCAAGAGTGATGGCCTGCGGGTAGCGACAGGACTTACCTCGTTGGGCGATATAACTCTTGCCTCTGGCTGGGAGACCGACCATGACCACACAGATCCTGGTATCTTCGGCCTGGACGCCGACGCCGTTGGTTCGAGAAGGCATCTTGATTAGGTAGCTGGGGTGTGAGTTGGGCGGTGTGAATTGAGTACGACTGCTACTGAGTAGACTGATCAAGGTCCAGGGACGATAAGAGCTTGGAAATGATCAGGTATGATGAAGCTCCAATACTGCAGACACATGAAATGGGGAACAAAGTAGAATGACAGTGCCCCAATCGACGATGACTGATAAAAGGTCAGGTAAGGCAGCTAGTAATCGCGTGGACCGAGGTTGAGTGTGAATGGGAAAGTACGGTCTCGATAACTTGCTCCCGTTGGAAATTGGATTCAGGGGAAGTTCAGGTTCAGCTGAGATGAAACGAGGAAGGCACCGCAGCGAGAATACAGTAAATGTTCCTTCTCAAGTTTAATATGACGATGACACAGCGAATTGGTCCCAGATAATAGAGTGGGAATGGTCAAGTCAACGTGCCGTAAACGTGGTTCCGCTTGTAGTGGAGAATCCGTTTGTCGATGCAACGATTTACTCCGTTTTGCGTTTGTTGCGACCAAGACAAGTTTGGTTTCAGGGCGATAGAGATCAAGACACAAACAACCTTGGATGTGATCTGCAGCAGAAGCAACCCGGAGCAATGGAACCACGACTTTGGGGAGAAACTGTTTCGATATGAGATGAGGGGATGGGGGGATGAGTGAGGGGTTGTAATTTATGGACGAAGGGAACAGAAGCTAGCTGCTAAGATGATATGCACAATATCAAGCTGTGCGAGGGGAAACTGAAGCTTAAGAGAATTAAGACGAGGTCAAGTGACGGAAATTCAAGGTGAGGTAAGGTAAAAGGGTAAGGATAGGTACAGTAGCGCAAGACAAGGTAAAAAGGTAAGGTAAGGTATGGATGGTATCCCCGATCAGTAGCTCGGAATGTAGGATGATGGACTTGCTATTCAGTACATAACTAAAACTATCTAATATTAGACCAACACCTGACTAACTTGACTGATTGTACAAGATACTGACACAAGTAGTGCAGTATTGTTTAGTCAAGGTAACCAAGTTTGCTCCATCCCAAGACACGAAAAAGAAGAAAAAATATGATTGAACATGCGGCTTCCATCGTCTTTTCCCAAGGTCGCGGCTCCATCACGAATGACGATGAAATGGAGTCAAGCCAATGGGATTACGTCGCTGCCCCGCCAAAGCCCGCGTCCATGATCCACTACCGCGGGTCAGAAACACCCCCGGCCGCTCGGGATGGACGCCGTGTGTGCGTGTAGAATTCCAGGCCCGGGACGGTCAACGAGAGCCCTGTAAGGTGACTCGACTCGGGGGGAGATTATAGAGCCCTCACCCCGAGACCCAAGTCTCCACCCTGCAAATTTCTATTCCCTTTACCGATGAGATGGCGGGGGAGGGAAGCTGTACTCCGGGCGTAGAACTGCTGGAATAGAAAGCTGTAAGTTACCTAGACTAGAGCCTTAGCTAGCGCCTGCAGCTGTCTCGTGGTGGTACATCTCCGGATCCTCCCGGTCTAATTCCGAGAAAGGCAAACCATATGTCAGGTATTCTTCTTGTCAGCAAAGAGTCGAGACAAATGGCGATCAAAAGTTTACAACAGTAGACAATATTGCACTATACATGGCATTGGAAAGTCATGCCCCTAGTTGTGCACATTTAGGCATTTCACCCCAGACGCCGACAAGAGGCCGAAACATTGCTCTAATGCACCTCAAGTAGACCGACATGGGGCTTTGAGATCCAAATCTCATCGCTTTCCTGTCCCGTGCTCTCTTCCGGGCCGTCAGCCTCAGACAACGACGTCCGGGGTGAGCTGCAGGAACCGCCACAGAATATGGGCCGTCCACGAGACCCTTTGATGGTCCGGCTCCGTCCGAGTTGGCACCACTCGCATTTGCTGTGTTGTAGCCATATCATGACTTTAAAAGATGGACCAGTTGCCGGTTCCCGGAGTAGATTCTCGACCGATTCTTGCGTCGTAACGCGTGTTGTACCTGGAGTTATCCGTCTCCTGACCCCATCCTTCATTCGATTTAACCTTGTGGTGCGATATGATGAATGCACTTCAATGTAACGAACTTCGAGACGTGGGGTCCCCTCTTCACCCCAGGTTTGGATCGCTTGCCAGGCCATGTACTGTAGTGTACTTACACCGCTTCACGGCCTCACGATAATAGACATTGGGTGGATCGGATTCGCTCGCTTGAGTGACGAGAAACAGCTCGAGCGCAGCCCACGAACCCCAATATGGAATCCGGAAGCTGTAACAAAAAAAAATAGGAATTCCGTACCTTACTAAAAGCTCAGGTGCTCAAATGCCCCCTTGTTTGCTGTGGCGACGGAGATGCAGCTGCGTCGCCTTCAATTATGATCCTGCGCTCTCACTTGTGTTGTCAAACTAAAAGTGAAGAATAAACAAATGGCGAGATTTCATTTCTGGTGGTTCGGTGAATGCCCTTGTCAAATCTCGAGACTGAGACCATATGCTTGATGCTCAGTATGGCAGTAGACAAACAAAAGGAACTGTGATCACGAGATTGCACTCCGTGACCGATTATCGTGATAATTGTTCTTTCCCTTTCAGATAGTTTTAAATCACCAGATGGCGAATCAGGTTTCAAAACAGAGAGCACAGCATGGTGTAAGTCTTGTGCGTACCTAGAATAGTTTTGACCCTGACTTCCACAAAGGGCCGCTCTGCTTAGAGATAGTGTTTGGGCTTATATGTCTCTACTCGTACTTCTTTCTATACGATTTATTCCTTCGCCTGGGTTAAGAATATGAGAACTCTGAACATCATACATTATTATAAGCTAGAGATTTCGACAGCACGTACCATTAGAATTTCATTTGTTTCTCTTGCCCTGCATAGTAACTTAATCGTAGTACAACCCAGTCAGGAACATTGCCCCCCTGGTTTTCTACTCCAGCTAATGTGTGTTCAATCTTGGACGACAACTGGCCGCGTTGCCTAGTCTTTCGAATAGAATCGCATTTCTGCACCGCCAACATCGAAGACTGCCACCACATTCTGCAAGAACACGTCGCCCAAGACATACGGTCCAGATTTACCAGTCGAAATAGCCAAAGCACACTTCTCATTGGATGGATCTTTAAGTTCTTCGTAGATCAGGTCTGCTGGATTAATCCAGAAATGAACGCCTGAAATAATGACCGCGAAACGAGGGGGGACAGCTTTGCAGTCGGCAAAGTAGGCTCCCCATTGTACCATGTACGTAGCGGGAGGGTCAAACGCCTTTGCGATGGCTTCGGCCAATGCTTCAATATGTAGTCAGCAAAGCTTTCTATGAGATGTCGCAAGGTTTAACTAACGAGGAGGAAGGAGCATCATTGTAGTGCCTGTGTCAATGATGTAGGGATACCTTCCCGTGTCCGTAGTGCTTCCCCATTGAAGGCCATCCGGAATTATAGTATAAAACGAAGGCTTCCAAGCTGTGACGTCCCGTTCTACAAGTTTTGCCTGCCAACCTGTTAGTACTTCCAAAGGAGAGGAAAAGTGTTGCAAGGCCAAGTAGACTGACAATGATGAGGTCTGTGGATACAAAAGACCTGGGATGCCAGTGCATAGGAGGAAGCCCGCCCCATGCCAGTACACCATCGCTGGTGTTTCTATCGATGGTGACACTGAAAACAGGGTCGATCAATCCTTGCGAGATGGCGTTGGTCAACCATGGAGTGTAAGGATAATTGTTCCACTCAGAGTCATCGACCGGATCATCTGGATCACCAAGATAGCCGCTTGTGAGTGATGGATAGGCAAGCCCGAGAATGCCAACAGTGACGTTGTCGCCATGCCAGTATGCTCTGTTGGCTAATCCGACCTGCTGCCCAGAAACTGATACGCCTCCACATGCGATATCAGAGGTACCCATGGGGCCTGCCACATCTTCGCCAGATCCATAGCGTCGATGGAAGTACACTCCAGAGATGTCTTTGAGAAACTCTGGGATGTGAGGTTGGCCAAAATTGCAGGCAGCCTGATTGCGTTTATCGCCCACGCTGTTTTCACACCTAAAACCGGTCTTGGCGGCCCATGTATCTGAGCTTCCAGTGTCAAAGATTAGCCAAACTGGTGTCTGGTCCCAAGTGCACTGGATTGCATAGGCAGTCGAGAAGGCGCCGACAGCGGTGATATTTTGGCGAGGAGTGTCTTTTTCGTGTGGCTGGTTGGGTTGCGTGAGAAGGGAGAGTGAGGATCTCGGATAGACATCATCCTTGGTTTTGAGATGCTTCAGTCGTGATACATAGACGCCGGTTCGGTCGAGTGACTTGGTGGCTGAGAGAGCCCTGGCTCGCTCGAAGGAGAATCCATTGAGCGAAGTAGATAGATCCCAGCTTTCCGGCCCTTCTTGACTCTTCACCACAGCAGAAAGCACAGGACATAGGATGCTAACTACGAGGACGAAGACCAGGTGAAGTGGTCCCATGTCGGCGATTTGTAGGTGAAAGAGAGTCGGTGTTCGGCGGGTAGGGAGGTCAGAGATATCTTAGGCAGAGGATGAGGATGCCTTAGATAAAGGAAGTAGATGCTCCGAGATGAAAATTCTCAAATGGAATGGCTATAGTGAGCGCCGCGCCGGTTCCCTGACAGTGCCTTGAGGGTTCCTTCCTTCATGCGTGGGAAGGTGCCTACCTGAGCTGGAAATTGTTGCGGGAAGGTGCTACCCAGGCCTCGCATGTGACGCCTACCATACAAACGAAAACGATCTATGATCGCAACAGTCAGTTGAATTATCTTACACATGATTCGAGAGAAAGGTCGTTCCTAAATGAGGTTCGTCGTTACGTCCTGGCACTGATGCAAGTTGCCGAAGCGAGAGACATGAGTTGAGCATGCAAAGAACTCCCAGATCTGTGTCACTACTACAATACCTCTTGTTAGGCACCTTCAAAAGAAACAAGATCTTAACTGACTGTAGAAATATTCGAGGCAATGAGACATTGCTCTAACCTTTTAACGTGTTAGTTCGAAACGACTTTGAACTCGACATTCCTATCCTCAACTCTAACATCAGACTGTTGTATGTTTGTTGACACCAGAGCCTTAACTTTTCGATCTCCATAAGCAGCTTCGACATCGATTTGTCAAGCCGGCGTGATGGACAGACATCCAGTAGCTTATGTGCCCAGCCCTCAACAACACAACAACTCCAATCCCTCTTTGGAAAGTGGTTTCTCATAAAGAATAGTGGCTAACTAAGCTTACTTAGTTGGTCCCCCCTCCCGGCGAACCAACGAGCAATACCTTACTGGTAGTCAGGTTGTCAAATGTCTGACCAGTGTCTTCTAAGCCAAGTGACGTTACGGAGAACTAACTAACTAGACAGTTCAGAAAACTATTCGAGCCAAATCCCTCTTCCAGCCTTGTAGAGCGACCTTATACTTTGTGGAATGAACACTGGGGATTCGAATTCTACATAAACCATCTGTACTATCTAAATGGCTTTTGTGTATGACTCCAAACTCCGCATCTCACGCATTCTAATAGGGTGCGCAAATCCAGCAAAGTGACAACTGGGTCAGAGATGCTTACATTGCCAGCATATGCCTGCATCCTGGTTTTCGAACTGCTATGACACAGAGTGAGTATGGAGACCTAGAATGGCCTCAGAGTATAAAGGCAGGTGTTTTGTTCTTACTTTCCAGTTGATTACTACCAGACTTATACCATCTTCTTCTCCCCACCTCTGATCACAGACGCTTTGTTCTTATCCCAGCCTAGATCCCTTATTAGTATTACAGTCATGCCTATCGTCTCTTATAATACAACTGAACCGGTAACTGGCCAAGCAGCTAGCACCGATAAACCTCATCTAGTTTTCGGCGCCAATCCTGTAGATGGCCACACATACTCATTGATCCGCATCGCAGAAGACCTTATCCGTCGTGGTTTCGAGGTCACTTTCATCGGAGGCAATCAGTTCGAAACCGCTATCACAAAGATCGGTGCCAAATATGTTGCCGTCAGATCGATTTCAATGCCGAGTTCATTGCAGGGCGTGAGGTCATCCCTGCCGGCCTTCCTAGGCTACTATACGATATCAGACATCTCTTTACTGGCGAGACTCCGTATCGCTGGGAAGTGCTCAAGCGAATCCTCGAGGATATACGTGCCGAAGACCCAAAGCGTGAGGTGATTGTCATGCCTGAGACATGCTTCATGGGTGCTAACCCGATTTCCCTCGGTGCACCGCTTCCCGAGGGATACACTACCCGACCCAAGGTGATCAACTTGAATCCCATCCCATACATGGCCACGAGCATCGACACTGCTCCTTTCGGCCCTGGTCTTCCCCCTGATTCGACTGAATCTGGCCGTGCAAGGAACCAGTTTATGAACCAGATGATGGTCGGCGGTCCTTTTGCCGAGGTCATTGCCCACCAGGAAGAGGTTCTGAAGGGGCTTGGGGCTACCGAGATTCTCGAACCTCAAATCCCCTTTCATCAATGGATGCTCATGTATGACTTGACTCTCCAGTTGTGCCCTCCCAGTCTCGAGTATGGTCGGTCGGATATGCCCTCCAACGTGAGATTTGCTGGGTGCTTGACACCAAAACCCACCCCTAGCGACTCTGTTTATCCTGCTTGGTGGGACGATGTGAGGCGAAGAGACCGTCGCATTGTTGCCGTGACTCAGGGCACGATTGCGCAAGACGCTTCCAATCTCACCATCCCTACCATCGAAGCTCTATCCGATCGGTAAGATCTCCTTGTCGTGGCTATTCTTGGGCAAAAGGGCGCTGCTCTTCCCAAGGACATGATCATCCCCTCCAACACCCGCGTTGTCGACTATCTCCCTTATGATGTTCTCCTGCCTCATGCCTCCGTGTTCGTTATGAACGCTGGTTACGGTGGTTTCCTCCACGGCATGACAAACGGAGTTCCGCTAGTTCTTGCAGGCGAGAATGAGGATAAGCCTGAGATTGCCATGCGTGGAGAATGGAGCGGTGTCGCAGTCAACTTACGGACCGGACATCCTGCTCCCGAGGCGGTAAGAGAGGGTGTTGAGCGGGTTCTTTCTGACGATAACTTTAAGAAGAGGGTTGATGAGATCAAAGCAGAGAATGAAGTGATCAAGATACATGACTTTATCGAGGAGCAGATTCTCTCTATCGGAGAGTTGGATGCGTAATCGGTTTGTAGTGGGTTTATTTATCACGGAAGAGTTCTAGTATTAATGTAAGATTTCTTTAGTTTATGCAGTCATCAATTGATTCCTTGGCAGTTCATGAGAAAAAGTCGCGAGTGCGACGTTATCTTTGGTTCCGTTTCCTGCGTCCGGCTCCGGTTCCAACGGAGCTTCGGACCGTCAATTCAATGAATCCGACGGCCCCCAATATTTAGGGGGCATGGAACTCCAGCGTTGTACATAAACAGCATCGTTCCCTCCTCTCATAAAAACAGTTATAGTATGTTTCTGTAAGAACTAAACATTCATCATGTCGACCATCAAAGAATCGCCCTTGGCATTTATGGACGAGCTCGGTAGCCCCTCTGTGTTGCATTACTGCCCAAAAGAATCAGCATCAAACACCAATTCTAACGACCCTCCTCTTATCATCATTCTATCCTGGGCGAATGCTCGCGAAATTCATATAGCAAAGTATATTTCCGAGTACCGCACTATCTATCCAACATCTGCTATATTGCTCGTTCGATCTACTCCCATGCTCTTCCTGCAGCCCAAACGCCGTCATCCTCTCATCAAAGCCGCCCTACCAATTCTCAAATCTCTTCGCGATAAAGAAGATGGCAGGCCTCAGTTTCTTCTGCACATCTTCTCCAACGGTGGAGCTAGCTCTGCCGTTACCTTGTGGGAGCAATGGGAAGCTGCACTTGGAAACGAGCCAGTCCCTCGGCATGCAGTTGTGATGGACTCGTGCCCGGGTTACTTTCACTGGAGACGTGATCACCATGTGATTTCATTGGACTTTCCGTGGTTTATGTCACCTTTCATCTGGGTGATTATGGCCGTTGGGTGGCTGTACTGTATTTTGATCCTTGGAGCGATACCGCATAAGCCCAATGCTACGGCGCTCAACACTTCGCAGAGGATTAGTCGAGAGACTATGCGAGCATACCTATACGGTGATGCGGATCTACCAGTTAGTTTTGAGGACATTGAGTTTCATGCACTAGAGGCGAAGACGAACGGCGCAAAGGTTCGAACAGAATTGTTCAAGGGAGGCACCCATGTTGCCCACGTTAGAATTGATGCAGATAGATACTGGAAGGTTGTCCAAGAGACGTGGGAAGGAAAGGCTGTATAGAGTAGGTAGAAAGCACGTTTATACTACTTTTGGAGGCATACTATTATTGGCAGCTCTTTTTCTGAAGATAAGATACGTTGCCGGAAATAGAGTAGCAAGTGTTGGCTTTCATACATAGTAGACTCTACAGATTTGATAATCTCGGATATGAATAAACTTAATAAGTATATATATATTACATCCACTTCTCAGTTCTTTGAAACCAAAAAACACCCTTCATGCATGAACCCAATAACCCGAACAATTATTGTTCCTGCCCATTAGCTCGCGCCGAAGGCGATGATGATCATGGTGATGATAAAAGATAACGCCAATAACCCACGTATAGTAAATAATGTACATCCTGGAAATAACTCCCTATGTCGTGTGCAATGCAAGCTCAAAGCCTTTGTCTCTTGTGATTACCACTTGAACTCGAGCTCGAACCTCCTTCATTGGTGGGACTTCTTTTACCCAGGCTGCTTTGGGTGTAAGACGTCTGTCGAAACAGCGTCAGATTACTGTCATCCAGACCAACCCCCTCGTCGACTTCGCGGCATACGGAGCATTCCTGGTTGAAGCTGTGCTCTTCCACCAGAATACCACGCTGACATCCGCCGAACCATCCCATGTTTTTGGCATCGAGACAGTTGAGCTCTTGTGTCAAGTCGACCCAGGTCTGAAACGAGTCACAGCCTGTGCAGTGCCCTCTGAATATCAACATTCGACACATTTTGTTATATGGGAGACAAAGTTGGTGGTGTCTCGACGATGAATGAGTGACGAAACGTCAGAAATTGAGTTTGGGAACTAGTGGTTGATGGTCAGCAATGATAAGAAGACCGAGATATTGTGGTATAAACGTACACAGAAATGACTGCCACTGCTTTTGGTTCTTGTAATGGAAATTCTCGCGATGTTTCAGTTGATTAATTGCCGAATACCGAGGTGTGGTGTCTTGATCAAGCGACGCCTTGTAACGTCAGAAGCGAGACAACAGCCGTGCTCGAGCAAGCCACAATGCAACGTCCGAGCGTGATGCAGATGACGATCAACCGAGGGAGGGGAAAACTGAAGAACGAGGTAGATTTCGGCAGTTCTTGAGAGAGATGAACAGCTTTTTCTTTCGTGTCGTGTTGATGCGTTGGTCGAGTTACATCGATCGATGAGCTACCACCAGGTTGAGACGGACTGATGCTAAAGAAGGAAAGTAAAAGGTCTGTTGCTTCGAATACTAAATTGAACATGCCAAGTATTATGAGAAAAATAAAAGAAGAGATGGAATATTAATATAGAAGCACAAGAGAAGTAGGTACGTGATACGGCTTACACCGACTGATATTGGTCATATTCAAACAAGGCGGATAGACGGCCAACTTTAATTACTCCTTTCTCCATGCATTCTCCAACGTCACCAGCACCAAGTAGTCTAGGTAAGACATGGAAATAAAACAAAAGCTAGTCAAGCACATGTCATGTTCCCGAAACGGATTCGCAGTCATCTTGGCGCGCGCCTCCATCGATATCTTGAGCTTCCAAATTCCACCTCTACTTAACCTTAGCTAGTTCTAAACTTGACCGCGTACCTCCCGAGCGGAAATTGCAAAATACCGATACCATCATCGTTTTTTCTACAGCAAGCTACGTCTAAGCTGCTGCTGTTTCTTACCCCTTGGCTTTTGCGGCAATAAGCTTTCCACACAACAAGCTTTCGCCACTAAAGGCTGGGGCTAGTGAGAGAGCCTTGAAGCCGTTCAGCTTCACTGCCACTGCCACCACCGCCATAGGGCGATCCATATTAATCCCCCATGTCCTTCAAAGTTCTAGACCTCCAGCTTCGGGCTGAGGAATTCTTCTCTTGTGTGTTCTAGACTTTGTTCTAGAAAGACTTCGGAGCTTCCGTCGTGCTTCCTTGCTTCTGCCACTGACTTCATAGCGAAAACACCACTAAGAAATAAAGCACTTATTTGTAATTCTGAGAAAGTGGTAAAATCGTCAAGATATGTGTATAGTGTAAGACAAATCAAGCCAAGGGGCAATTAATGAGCAGGCTTGGCTGTCCAAGTCATCGGTATCCCGCTCTTCAGCGCCGTGCTCCCGAAAGACTGACGCCTTTGAAGCAAAGCAAGAGACTGATGCATCAACCAACACATGGCGATCCTACTTCTTCTGTCATAATTGGCTTATCTTGGCAAACATCAAGATTCTACCATCTCCTCGGGTCACTTCAACGCTGCACGATGTTTCATGGCAACAGCCTTTCGCGGCTCGCCCTTTTCCCCCAGACTAGGTAGGGAGTTTCATAAGAGGAGGTGGGATTCCTGTTTTTTTGGTTGAAGATCGTCGCTACTACTGTAAGCTTATCATCGATACTGCATCTATCAACATTCCTGGTTTACCAGGGTACTATTGTTACAAAGATTCTCTAACCAACTGTGGTTATGCCAGAGTAGCTTCGCACTACTGTGACATCTAACTCGCGGTGCCTGACATGACATGACAAGCTACTACTGCAAGCTAACATTATTCAAGTCAAGTTGAATACTGCTAAGAAGCTCAAAGTCCGAAACTTGTTAAATCCGTCGTCGACACTGGAATTCTCGAGACACCCACGAGGACCTTGATGAAAACCCCTTCGTTATAGCCCTGCCGCTAACCGTCCACGCGGCGTCGTCTCAGGCACGAAACAAACGTTCTACGGGCATAGTCGAGGCTTCTATCACGCTTCTCTCACCAGATCTTATGTTTCTGGGCTGAGAGTCCGTCGGGTCCATCCAGAGCCCTTGATGATATATGGTTACGCTGTCCTTTGAACTCTCTCGTATCTAGTGTTAGCAGTGCAGTACTGAGTAACAGAGCAGACGTCTACGGTCTAGCGGTCCACCATGACGGGCCTCTTTAAGACTTGCCCGGCAGGTTTGCTCCTTTTGGAAGGCGTCGGTATCAACGCAAGGAAAAGTGGCACACCAAGTGTTGAGACTCAAGCTCAAGTCATGAGAGACGAAATTACTAAATCAGTATATGGTTTAGACTACACTCCTAGGTTAGTATTTATTTTTGTGCCCTAAAGCTTAGACATCACTGCTGGCCTTTTGTACAGATAGCACGCTTGATTGTGTTTATTCTCTTCTAACGCTGATATCCCACACTTCCTGACCACAACAAAAGACTAGGCTCATGTGCTGGCATCAAGGAGAGTCGGGTTCCTCTTGCTCACGCCTCATAACTCCACGAGCCCAAGTACTTGGCGGGACAGTTCGAACAAGGTGAGAGTTGATGCGGACACCCTGCGTACGGGCTCGGAAGCGACCTTGTATACGCGAGATAGACTCTCTCTTTCTCCAATTTGCAAGAGAGTGGCGGATGATTCCAGCGTATACTCTAAGTAGAGATATGTCATCCAGTGTTGCCAGTAGCCATGAAAAAAGGGACCTGCAATTGTAGCAGCGACTACTGGGGAGGAAAATATCGTAGCGATCGGGGCCGATGGTTTTAGACATTTCTAAGATGGAGTTGCATAAGTCGCAGCGGTAATGCCACCATTGACTTCTTAGCCGTGGTGCAGCAGTGGGCTCCGCGTTGGATTCCACTTCGGAGTCGTCAAATAGCTGTTCTTCCAAATCTGGATTCATTTCCATGTCCTGGACAAACTGCTCATCTTTGGCGGCTCGATTGGCTCGATCGGCGGCTTTCTCAGACATGATGAAGACGATGGATATGGACGTGATGATTTGCAGTGTGCCAAAAAAAAGAGTGATGATTGATACCTATGATATGTTGTTGTTCAGAATAAAGAAATCTACGAGGGTGAAGGTCCATTGAAAATACCTAATGAGGGTTATTAATCGACGATGAAAGAACGCATGATCGAGGCGAAGAGCTTCTTTCTGCCTCCATCTTGACCACCTAACCGGGGAAGGAAGTCGAGACCAGAGCTGTTTCGACACGAATATAGGCTCTTGGGAATGATCGATGTTATCCCAACCTAGTAACCTAAGTGTATACTATTAAGAGACATGATAAGAGACAAAATAGGTGGGCAGTTTGGCTATCTTAGACCAGCTCTTGGGACATTTTACTATTATATTCTAGACTTAGGCAGGCGCCTGAGATAGAGAAGCGGACACGTATGTAACTGCCAAACTTAGTACCTGCCTCCTAGTCAAGGACTGGACATCAAAGCTCTTACTCTTCCTATGAAGCAAAACTGAGGAAGTTGGATGTGGCATCAATACGGAACGTCCCTAGGAAAGTCCGAGAGGAGCCCTCCAATTTGAACTGGGACCCAACTGTTGCCCAAGAGAGATTGCAAGAACAAAAACAACCCCATGTTTCCAGCGCGATCTTGGTTATGTCGTCTTCATGACTCTTGCCTACTACTCGGGCATTAAAGGGACCATGGAATCATCATATAGCCAAGGTTCCTATCCCAGATTTACAAAACGACCACTGGTGTAGCGACTGACGAGTCATTGTTTCTGTACATGCATTGATTCTTTCACAGTTCAGTTCAAATAAAAGAGCACGTTATTAGATACTCGTGGAAGCCCACGGTTGTAAAAGGCTAACAATATGTTACGGTGGTAATACAATGCAACTATATCCCCAACTCCATTTCTCCAATCCCCTGTCCCAAGTAGATACATTCCCTTTCCTCATGTCATGCATGCAATGATGAGAAACAGTCCGGAGTTGAAGCCAGACTCAAAGAAATCGTAGATGAAAGCGTAACCCGTCAATGCAGATGGCGAATAGGCCCCAAGCGCACAGCACGCAACACACATGCAGATACAACGAAACCACTTGCACGACACGATCGATTTCATCCAAGAACGCACAGGTCTGGCTGGAAAAGAGTATAAGTACGATCGGACCCATGTACAGCAAGACACTACTGTCAAGTTCGGGTTGAGAAGTGACTTTCAAGCGATTCAAGTGACCAATTCACAACTCAACCGCATCACGACAGGTTGCAGATTTCAGGATGAACGCCAGACCCATGGATGAACAGGCATCAAAGATCGCACATGTCATCACTGCGTTAGTCGTGAGCCGTCAAACCACAAGCATCATGATTGCGAGTAAGCCGGCAAGTACGAGTCCTGCAGACTATGTTCGTAGAAGCATTCAGCACTGAGTCGAGATAGCGCCTAGATAAAATCGGATGGCGGCAAAGCAGTACGGTCATGGACGTTGCACTTGCTATGCATCCCAGTATTAATGTCGTCAAAGACGGTCGAGTCAAATGATATACGTCAAAGAAGTTGAGTCCAAGTAGTTCTCAGGAAACGGAAACGAAAACGTATGCTGTACAGTCCTGGGTCGTATCGACAGGCCATGAGGTGTCAAGAGTGTGAAAGGCATTGGCATGGTGTCAATCGAACCACAGATGGTGCCCTCACTCCGCGGCAGTTGCGAAGAAGAGCTCGATCAAGGTCACCCAAGCACGCGCAAGAAGACAAGAGAGACATCACTATGCCCCAGGTGCAGGAGCGCCGGCAGGGGGAGCACCTTGACCACCTTGCTGTTGCTGGAACACCAAGGACTGATACCACAACGCAAGGTAGTTTTGGTAGCCACCGTCTGTTTCAGTTAGTGTTGGTCGAGAAATAGGGACTTCGTCAAGGACTT
This sequence comes from Fusarium praegraminearum, assembly GCA_002093855.1. Taxonomy (NCBI): domain Eukaryota; kingdom Fungi; phylum Ascomycota; class Sordariomycetes; order Hypocreales; family Nectriaceae; genus Fusarium; species Fusarium praegraminearum. Next base: position 224,135 of record LXHY01000016.1, on the reverse strand, counting down.
ACACTGGGCATATGGATCTGATCCGTCGCCTGAAGCCGGTTGAGGAGGCTGGTTAGTAGGTGCACTGGGTGTTTGCTGTTGAGAGTAGCTGGGCCTGTCAAGATCCTGGTGTCCGCGGCCACCGCCGCCGCCGCCACGTGGACCACTTCCTTTCTGTCGCTACAAATATTAGGTGCTGAACAAAGGACACCATGATGGGATATGACTTACCACTGCGTCCACCTTTTCGTCGATAGCTTGTTTGGCCCGCGCAATGCTATCGCGAGAACCGATCAAGGCAATCTCCCTCTGGGTCTCACCAGGTCCAGAAGATTGAGCGACGTTAATCTTGCAGCCAGTAGTGTTCTGCATTTCACGGATTGTCTCGCCGCCTTTACCGATGATCATACCTACCGCATCCGAAGGCACATAGACGGCATCGTTGATCTTATCAGGACCACCCGAACCGCCCATATCCCTTTGCTGAGGACCATCATGGCGAGCAGGAGGGGCAGATCCTCCACCACCAAGCCTCTTGACGGGTGGGGGCGCATCGCCTCGACTGTCACTGTCGACGATTTCCATGATAAAATCCTTTGCACGGGCAGCAGCCTCGCGGGTGCCGATGAGGTTGACAGGTCGTAATCCATTTACGCTCTTGGATTCACCAACAATATTGATGTGACAGCCGGAGCGCTCCTGAAGATCACGAATAGTTTCTCCACCACGTCCAATTATCAAGCCAACTGTCCTGTCAGGGACCATGATTTGCATGTGGTCTTCTCCTTCACGTAGAGCGGTTGCGCCACCCTTGTTGGGATCGCGAGGCTTCTCAGGGCGGTTAAGGGCGCCCATACCGCTGTCTTCTATGATACGATTGATGGCTTCCTTCACTTCACCGCGACGGTGTCTTGGCCCGGAGATTTTGCACTGCCTATAAGGACCCGGACCACCATCGGTTGGGGCCAGAAACTGGACTCGACAGTTGGAGTCTGCCTCTATGCGTCGGAGATTCTCTCCTTGTCTGCCAATAATAAGGCCTACCAGACTGGACTCAATCTGAATTGTTTCAGAGTTGTCATCTCCCCCTCTCAGCGGGGACCTCTCGCGTCCGTTTCCTTCTCGAGGAGAGAAGTTGCGACCGCGAGGACCGGGCGAGTAAGAACGCTCCCGATCATAGCCTCGACCATGTGAGCCGCGGTCACCACCGCGTCGTTCATCTCTGTAGGGGTTCACGCCATCACGAAACTCATCACGGGCGGGAGACCGCGATCGCGAGCGGTTGTATCCTCGATCGGGTCCTCGGTTTTCAGAGGCGTAAACCAAGGGACGGTCGTAGGAAGTGACTCCTTTCTCAGCGGCGTAAGCCTTGGCTTGAGCAATCGCATCGGTAATACTCAATGTGCCTGAATTAATAGGCCGAATCGAGCTCAAGTCGAGGTTGCCGCTAGACGATGGTGCAGGAAGGCCATTGTAGCCAGGTGCGCCATAGCCGCCGGAGTTCATAGGCGGCTGCTGGTATGCGGCCGTGGGCTGCGTAGACGCGGGCGGGGGAGGGTATGCCTGACTGGGGGCGCCAGGTGGTGTCTGGGTAGGTGTTCCTGTCGGGGGCCGTTGGGATGCTACGGACAAGTCAGTAAGCGCAAATGACCTGAAATATGTTGGTTCTTTTAACTCACCGAGCGCAGCCAGAATGCTCTGGATATCGGGGCGAGAGTCCGTCATGTTGCCTGTGGTGGATTGAATCAAGAACCAGCACAAGAGAAGAGACTAATTTTTGCCGTGGGGATGTACCAGAAAATGGTGGACTCGATGATTCAACGAAAAAATCAAGATTGGCTTGGTTGGGGTATGGCAATTTCTACCAAAGACAACGGACAAGATAAGCTTTTCTGACGTAGATAGGTATCGCGACGACTCAACGGATCTGCCGGTCAAGTTTTGAAGTCTAGATGGAAATCAAGACTTTGCGATGAGAAGACCAATACAGATGACGAAAGAAAGGATATTGACAGATCGCCAATAAATGTCTCGGGTCGCGTAAGAAGGCTGGTGCGATCGCGACGATAGTGAGATACAGAGTCTCTGGCCACGAAAGGGGTGATGTCTCGAAAGCGCAGATGAGATTGAGGAGGGAGGAATCTGATTTGGAAGAATCAGTGGAGGTTCATAGAAATGAGAGACGACCCGAGCGCGAAGGTACAGTGCCTACAGTTAGTACCTGCAGTGTAGCGTGACTAAAGGCTAAGCTACATTGGGAACTTAAGTGACAATCCTCCACTACGTACTGCCTACGTACATCTCAGAAAACCCTGAGCGAATATTTGAGTCTCCATTTGCGATGCAAAACTTTATGTTGGAATTTATCTACTTTTGTGCCGCCTGATCTTGACCTGCCGTATTTTCCTTTAAGCTTATTTATCCAAGTATTGCACGAATCCAAGAGATAGACGAGGTTTTTGCTGTCTGGAGCGTCAGACTTGTCTCATCCTGCATCGTCAATAAGAAAGCGGATAAAGATACAATACACACTCTGTACCTATATGCATCTCGATCAATTCAATTCACACTACAGCCCATTTAATGAGTTCTCTTTTGGGAGAGACACAGGCGTACATTAGCCTAGTCCTATAGTAGCAAGCTTACAACAACATTTGCCGCTGCTCCACTGCGGGGAGTTTCTACTGCAAAATCGCCGGATCTCGGATAAACCAAGCACCGTTATCGCCCAAGACTTTTCTTTATCGCTGAAAAAAAGTTCTCGATTCGAGACGCTGCTTAGACGATCGGTTGTTCAGAATACCTACCTCAAGCGCAAAACAAGATGGATTTCGCCGGCAGCAAGAAGCGCAAGTTCAAGGACGCCAATGGTGTCAAGCTTTCAAAAGGAAAGAAGTCTTCTTCTATCTCTGACAAGAAGTCGAAGAAAGTCAAGCGCGCCGAACCCGAGCCCCACGATGAGCCCGAAGACGATTCTTCCGACGAGGAAGAGAAGGCTCTAGAGGAGGTCGAGGACAAGAGCGACGATGCCGATGAGGATGCCGAGGCTTCAAAGTCTGCGGACGAGGAGGAAGGCGATGACGAAGACAAGGCCGAAGACAACACAGATCTGCCTGATGGTGGAAAGCTCACATTACCCCCGGTTGCTGGCGCTGAAGCGCAATCATTCGAGGAGCTCAAGCTTTCCGAGAAGACCATGAAGGCCATCAACGAGATGAAGTTCACCAAGATGACTGAGATCCAGAGGAGAGGTATCCCCCCTTCTCTGGCTGGTCGCGATGTTCTCGGTGCTGCCAAGACTGGTTCCGGAAAAACTTTGGCCTTTTTGATTCCCGTCATTGAAATGTTGAGCTCTCTACGCTTCAAGCCCCGCAACGGTACCGGTGTCATTGTTGTTTCTCCCACACGCGAGCTGGCCCTTCAGATCTTTGGTGTTGCCCGTGAACTCATGGCGCACCACTCTCAAACATACGGTATTGTCATTGGAGGCGCAAACCGCCGCGCTGAGGCCGAAAAGCTCGCCAAGGGTGTCAACTTGCTTATCGCCACCCCTGGTCGACTGCTCGATCATCTTCAAAACACACCCTTCGTTTTCAAGAACCTCAAGTCTCTTGTTATTGACGAGGCCGACCGAATTCTCGAGATTGGTTTCGAGGATGAAATGCGACAGATTATCAAGGTCCTCCCTAAGGAGGACCGACAGACTATGCTCTTCTCCGCCACTCAAACAACCAAGGTCGAGGATCTTGCTCGTATCTCGCTGCGACCTGGTCCCCTATACATCAACGTTGACGAAGAGAAGCAGTACAGTACCGTGGAGGGTCTCGAGCAGGGCTACATCATTTGCGAAACCGACATGCGATTCCTTCTACTTTTCAGTTTCCTCAAGCGCAACCTCAAGAAGAAGATCATTGTGTTCTTCAGTAGCTGCGCTTGTGTGAAATACCATGCCGAACTCCTGAACTACATCGATCTTCCCGTTCTTGACCTCCACGGCAAGCAGAAGCAGCAGAAGCGAACCAACACCTTCTTCGAGTTCTGTAACGCTAAGCAGGGTACCCTGATCTGCACTGATGTTGCCGCTCGTGGCCTTGACGTACGTCTTCTACCCGGATTACTGCCCAAATATTTTGCTAACTTGAGATAGATTCCTTCTGTTGACTGGATTATCCAGTTCGACCCTCCGGATGACCCCCGCGACTACATTCACCGTGTCGGTCGAACCGCTCGAGGCAGCAACAACAAGGGCCGATCCCTTATGTTCCTTCAGCCCAACGAGCTCGGCTTCTTGTCGCATCTCAAGGCCGCTCGTGTCCCCGTCGCCGAGTTCAACTTCCCCACCAAGAAGATCATCAACGTTCAATCTCAACTCGAGAAGCTCATCAGCCAGAACTACTACCTGAACAAGAGCGCCAAGGACGGTTACCGCAGCTACATGCACGCCTATGCTTCGCACTCGCTGCGTAGCGTCTTTGACATCAACAAGTTGGATCTTGCCAAGGTCGCCAAGAGCTTCGGTTTCACGCAGCCTCCTCGTGTTGATATCACTCTCGGCGCCAGTATGAGCAGAGACAAGAAGCAGCAGGGCCGCAGGGCGTACGGCAGTCAGCCACGACAAAACCAGGGTAACAAGTTCACCAGGTAATTGGCCTGAGCACCTAATGGGAAAAGTAAAATGTGGTGGGCAGTCAAATTGGCTCTCGGTGTAAATGGAAGGCTTCAAGCACGGCGTTAGGTTTTGCAAAATGTAATGAATGTACCCAGCTACGGCAGGATCATAGACAGACCTTTTCGTTTCAACTGTTTCGTTCAAGTGAAAGCGTGTCTAATTTCGGTGAAGTATCTGCCACCCATCATGTGTAGTGGATGAGTTATGTCTTGAACCATAAAGGTTTGAGCCTAGGAGCATTGCTAGCAGGCCCTTTCTCATTTCCACTTTTTGATCGTTCATTCGTCTGCATTTCGCCCATCACCAGGGATGACTGATTGGCATTAAATCGACACCTACCTGGATGAATAAGGTTGGCAGTTTTATTGTGAGTGCAGGTACCCGTCAGTCGATTGATTCGAGAGATCGACAGTGTCAGATGCGTTTTAGCCGAACCTGTGACTTGATGCGAAGTTCAGCATGGTTTGATCGACCAACACTCATCGAGCCACTCAGAGAAATCGAGTGACTGCCCAAACCGAATTTCAGACCACAGCCTCAACTTCCTGATAGAATTTAGCCTAGAAGCGTCTCAGCAAAAACAAAGCTCGTATCCAAACCGGAGGTCTCGGCGTGCTTCCCCAAGTGCAACATCTACCACACCCTAAGAAATTCAACCATTGGCCAAGCCGCGTCACGAGCTTCACTCCCTTCTTCCCGTTGGAGCCGTAGTCCGCGTCATGCCCTTTTTGGCCCCTGGAGATCAATTGATTCCTTCTATTTGCTTGGAAAATAAAACATAACTTTTACATTGTCCCCATTTGCTGTCAAAAGACTCGGTATCGTACATTCTTGAACAAGAGGCTGATCGAGCGACTTGAACTACACCCAACTGAATCGGATAAAGAGCCGAGAGACGTACCACCACTGCCACCACCAACTTACAATAATCCCGCGCATCAAATCAGCAACTGTCTTTTTGTCATTTTCATCCCTTCAAAAGTCAAAAAGAAGAAGAAGACAGAAGCTTCATAGCATTGTATCCGACTGGCGATTCCATCTATCTATCTACATCCAACCAAACCCACCTCTACGAGCCTCGGCACTACATTCATCAATACTTTCAAACTCAGTTCACTGTCAAGTCACAGCCACAATGTGCACCAAAACATCAATCGAGCACCGCTGCGGACATGTCGTTTTGCGCGGCAACACAAGATGTTACCGAGAGGACTGTCCTGGAAGAAAGGAAGATGTCACCAAAGTCGACGACGACTGCGCGCAGTGTGAAAACAAGCCCAGCCGATTCAGATCTTCGCGGTGGTGCTCGGTCGGATGCTGCGTTTGCCAGTAAGGGTAAGGGAATACGAGGGGAAAGAAGGGAGGGTAACGAGAATGATTCGATTCGGTCGGAGTAACACGGGTTTGAATTTGGGAATACGGAGTATGGAGGGAGGGCTTTTTTCTGTAGCAACGAGTTACCTGGAGTTTACCGGCCTCTCAATTTACTACCTAGTTATGAGTCGAATAATCAACTCATTCCATTGTTATAGTTTGAAACTTGCCAGTCCATCTGGCGCAGGTAGTCATCGCTGCTTGGATGCACTCCGCACAAGATCTGAGACATGTGATGGATGATGCGACAGGTAGATACTGTCCGTGCTTGTAAAAGAACCCAACTGATCGACGACCACGAGTAAACAAAGAATGCAGCAGCAACTTCTTTGGTGAGGGGGACTCTGGGCTTGAATGCGACTCAATTGGATTGGATGATTGTCAATTAAGAGTTGCCCTGGGCTTGGGTCAAATGCATAATTGGACGCCCCAACCCCAACCCCAACCCCGCTGTTTGACGGGTTAGAAGGCCGGGTATTTGGGTGTGATGTGATTGATTGACAGGGGTCCAGGGGTTTGTTTCCCTTCTTGCTTCTCCAGCTTCCAAGTTCAGAGCTCACGAGACTTCTCCTCTTTGACCAGACCAGGGCTTCCAATCCTTCCTTCGATCGAGTTAGCGGTCCAACAGGCCTCGAGTACCTAGAGTAGAGGCTGGGAATGGGATTGAACCCCTGGAGAGAATTACTGAACGCCTCCGTTAGTTAGTAGTTACCTTCCATGGCAGGCAGCCCGTTAAGCTGCAGCCATCCACCAGTTCAGTTCCATCGCGCACTGCACCTCACCCAACTTGATTTTATTAGCACAAGAGACGGAATAGTTTGGTCACTTTGCTTGTACTTATTTCTGTGCCTTATGCACCTTGACTTATTCCACTTGGTACCTGTGTAATAACAAGGCAGTTTCTGCTACCCCAGCCTGCTAAAGTAACCCAGCCCAGCGGGTACTATCCAGTAGTGGTCGGGCCCTCCACTTTCCATGCTTCCCCATCCCGCATTCCGCAATCATCACCACTTACCCGAACCCCGACAGGACCTACCAACTTTCACTACCACTGCCTCAGTACGCACAGCATCACGTAGAGACACTGAGCCGTACCCGTGCCTGTCAATTCCAACACACGGCCTGTTCTTGTCTTCCCGTGGTCGCCGTTTCCTGTGCCTTGCCGTCATTTGTGCTACGTCTCTTCCCGTCAGCGGCGCATTCTTGACTTGACTTTTGACATTTACTCTCTCACATTACACCATGGCTAAGAAGGCGCGCCAAAGAATCAGCTATGGTAAGATGAAATATCTCAATGCGTCGTTTGGAACTTTGGAACAAGCTGCTAAGACTACGATAGTCCTCGAAAACGCCAAATCCTCCGAAGGTGGTCATCGTCTAGGTGTGAATGGCCTCGCCGTCGATAATGATAATGCGATTCTGTGAGCTCTTATGGTCCTTGTCATGTCCATTTACCCACCACTAACCAGACTCATCATAGATACTCGGGTGGACGAGACGGCATTGTATGCGCTTGGGACTTAAACCTCGATCTCAAAACCCGTAGCGACGTTACCGATTCGACGCCTGCCGACAAGAAGCCCAAGTCTGCGACCAAGTTCCGCGCTCAAACCCATGCCCACATGCATTGGATCAATGACATTGCCCTTGCGCAGAATAATACAGCCCTCGTCTCTGGCTCATCCGACCTTACAGTAAAAGTCTGGCGACCACATTCCGAAGAGGACAATACCCGCGTCGAGACAATAGGCGAGCATGCTGATTATGTCAAATGTGTTACAACCCCGCCCCCAGATATGGGCGCAAATTGGGTTGCTTCGGGTGGCCTCGACCGCAAGATCTGCCTGTGGGATCTTAATGGCGCCGGCAAAACGCTCGAGATCGATGTTCAAGGCGAGGAAATTGCTGAGAAGGGTTCCGTATATGCCTTGCGTGTCGGGCGCAACATCATGGCGAGTGGCGGTCCAGAAAAGACGGTGCGCTTGTACGATCCTCGAACTGGCGACAAGGTCTCCAAGCTTGTTGGTCATGTTGACAATATTCGCGCCATTCTGATTGATGATGCTGGTGACACAATTCTTAGTGCCAGTGCCGACAAGACGGTCAAGATGTGGAGTATCAAGAACGGTCGCTGCATGTACACATTTACAATGCACGATGAGAGTGTCTGGTCGCTTTTCTCGGATGACCCAACACTCGGTGTTTTCTACAGTTCTGATCGCTCTGGTCTGGTAGCTAAGACAGATGTGCGGGGCAGCTTAGAAGAGATGGACGATGGTCTCAGTCTTGCTGTCGCACATGAACACATCGGAGTCGGCAAGGTTGTGGCCGCCGGGGGCCATATTTGGACAGCAACCAACAGGTCCTCGATCAACCGATGGGAAGATGTTGATACCGACACCAACATCAAGCTCCCCGAATCAGTTCGACACCACAGAGCTACATCAAACGCCTCCAACAGACCCCGCGAGTCTTCTCCTCCGGCGGTTAACGGGACTGCTAAGAAAGAAATTCCCGCTGAGTCTATCTTGCGCATTTCTGCAGCTGCCTCCTTCCCTGCACGATCTGCGCCGGACCCCGATTCCACCACCATCACAGATGCTGCGACACGAAAAGGATCAGAAGTTATCATCGATTCAGGAGAGTCTGATATTAGACCAATTCACGCAGTGGCCGAAGAAACAATCGAAGGTCAATTTGGACTGCTCAAACATAGGCTGCTCAACGATAGGAGGCGTGTGTTGACATCGGACACTGCCGGCGATGTGTTGTTATGGGATTTGATCAAGGTCCGTCGCTTTCGCCATGTCATGGCGAACAAAGCTAACTTTCACAGTGCAAACCTATTAAAAGCTTCGGTAAACAACATTTGGAGGATGTGGAACATCTCGTCAACACTGTTGAAGCTGTATCTCCATGGTGTTCCATCGATCTCAGTTCAGGAAACCTCACTGTGGTGCTAGAACCCTTCAACTGTTTCGATGCCGAGGTATATGCAGACGAGCTTGAATTACCAGAACCTGTAGAATTCCGAGAAGATCAGAGGAGTACGTACGACCATCGCCAGTAATGAAGTTAACTAATTTCTTCACAGTCAGTCTTGGAAAATGGATCCTCCGGTATCTCTTTGCCGATCTCATCGATGAAGAAATCAGGAGAGATGAGGCGCATCGCCAGAAGCTTAATGAGGGTATTGAAACAAGACAAATTGCTTCTGGAGGAACTGCCAACGCTCTCCCATTATCGATTCAATTACCAAAGTCTGCCATTCCAGACTGGGATAACGCAGACCAAGTCACCCCGAAACCAAATCTCTATCCCAGTACTCCAGGATTAGGCATTGGTTTGGCAACACCTGGCCCTAGTATCATGTCGGGTCCCAACAGTTTGCCTGATGTACCTGAAAACGCCGCGACGAGCCCCATGACTCCTATAGAGAAGAGGACATCGCATGTCAGCCGTCCTTCGACGGAAAGAGAGGATTACTTTACCAGCCCCTTGCAACTTCTCGAGTCCGCGGTCAAGGCAGCCAGTATGGTATCGACGCCAACACAAGATAATGCAGATTCGAAAAAGTCTATAGATGGCGATAAAGAGAAAGAGAAGGACAAGGATAAAGACAAGGCTGATAACGCAAAATCACCAAGCACACCATTTGGCAAGAAGAAGTTCCGCATGACATTTGGTACTAAGAAGCTCTCACGGTCAGCTTCTCAAGCCACTACGGAGAAGCCTGCTATTGTTGAGGAAAAGGCTGAAGAGTCTGAGTCGTCATCAGTCCATGAGAAGGAAAAGGAGGTTGATGACAGCTTCTTTGGTGTCATTCAAAAGATCCATCAGGAGTACGATAGGCAACTGACCGAGAACCCTGGCAAGCCAGTCGAGACCCGAGTGGTCCCCAGTCTGCCCAACGACACACCCGTCCTAAAACTCCCACCTGGAACCAAAGTCGTGATCCAGGAGGAGACCTCGGGCGGCAGTGCCAACTTATACCAAGGCACTGTCGAGGATGTTGGCAAGGATGCAGACCTTATTGAGCAGAAGGCACCCATGTGGCTAGGTGATGTTTTGCTTCAGAACATCCTGCCTTTCAAGGAGCCAGTCAAAGTCTCGTTTGTCTTGTATCCAGTGGATGACAGCCTCCCAGCCATTGCTTCGGCAGATGGAAACAATAGGCTCAACGCGAATCGCATGTTGCGAGTCAGAAAGATCCTCTCCTACGTCGCTGAACGTATCGAGCCTCCACTTGAGGAGCCCGAGGAGAATCCTATGAGAGCAGAAGAGTATTTGGAACTATACTGCAACGACCAGGTAAGCCCTCCCCTTTTTGGATTACTTCATGACACTCCGTTTACTGACTCTCGTTTAGCTGCTCTCACCCGTGACAACCCTGGCCACTCTCCGCACTCACCTCTGGAAGGGAGGCAATGATATCGTCCTCCACTACAAGGCCAATGGTAAAAAGGAACTCCGGCCGTTCCCTCCTCCTCCAGAGCCCAAGCCAGCTGAGCCTGAGGAGGCCCAAGAAGCCTCTGCTACAGAAGAGGCAACCACAAATGGCCAGGGTCCTTCTCAACCCCAGGCTCAAGCCGTCTGATTTGAGACAGCCTGCGTTATTGCATATCAAACAAGAAGACGACCTCCGTCCAGTAACTTTCCATGTTTCATGCACTCCTTTTTATATACCAGAAGGTAGACTTTTGTCTCTAGCGAGTCCCTTTACCGTATATAGATTTGTACATAGGTTAGATGCCACCAAGGCGCATATACCATTAGCGAGAAATTAAGCCTTTATTCCTTTTGGGCCGCCCACCTCCCATCTCTTGACGCCTTGCTCCATGCTTGATATCATACAATGCCCACCAGTTTTGTTTCATTTTTTGTCACCCGCACTATCTATGCAACATCGTTCATCGTGTTGATAGCCCATTGATAACTTCCCAAGAAGATCGCGCCTCCTATCGAGATCCATGTTACTCGTGGCGCTAGACCGGCGAAGAATGCCTTGCTACCCTCCTCGCGCATTATCTGGCTGAATATTCTCGACACCGAGACGCTCTCCTTAGATAACATGACTCTTGTCTTGAGCACGTCAAGCGGCGTAGTAAGCGCCGCAGAGAATCCACCAGCCATGCTTCCATAAAGAGCGCTCTCGGCAGCAGTGACCTCGCGACCATCACGACGGCGACGTCCCCAGGACTTCATAGCCTCCCATAGCGGGAACTGGATCACAGTGAAGGGCACTTCACGAAAGACTGTAATTCCCCAGCCACGGTAGAGCTCGCGCCACATGGGAACAAATCCATGGCTCGAGTACCTGGACAGAATAGCTCGCAGCGCAGCAGCCGAGGAACCACCATGATGTCCCGCCTGAGCACGCTGCTTGACAACCTCGGTCGGCACACGCACAGCACAAGCAGCGATCTCGCCTGCGCTAGCAGCAGCCATGTGCGTAACAGGGGCTTTCCATCCCGGCGCAGACGTATTGTCCTTGTCAGCCAAAAGGCCTTTCACGCTTTCATACGTGCAGAAGAAGAACGCAGCGCCGGGCGCAGACCCAACAAGCGCGGAACCGATACCACGATAGATTCCGCTGAAGCCTCCTGAGGGGAAGAAGCCGGCTGAGGATTGGAGGCGGGTCTTGAGGGTGTCGAGAGGGAAGAGGGAGAGATCGACGGTTGTGCCAGCGAGGGCGCCTGCTAGGAGGGCGGATTGGAAGGTTGGCGGGTCGGCGGACATATTGTTTCGAGGGGTCAGTAGCCTTTTTTTTCGATTTCGGTTTAAGGGTTTAAGGATGGTCCTAGGAATGATCAATGGGGCTGGACAAAGACCCCGGAGGAGGAGGAGGAGGGATATTGGGAGCTTCGGAGGTTTAAACCGATCGACCGAGACCGGCGAAATATTGATGATTTGGAGGAGCTCGAATACTTGGAGTTATCGATAAGAGGAGCTTAGCTTGAGGGGCATCGCGACTGAAGCTACCCTGCATTGGTTCGATGCTTACCAACTTGTCAATTGTTCATGCCAAATACTACTCTGATTGTATTTGTATTCCAATTGATGATATCAAGATATGATCATAATTCTTTTATGGCTCTTGTTGGCGATTAAACTGTTGAGCTAGAGGTTTTAGACGACGCTAGTACAGCTGGGTTGCGATACTCTAAATACCACTCAACAACCAGCACAAATGTATGATGACCGCATTGCCAAGAGACAAGTTCACACATCAGTATGGGAATCGCAAGAGGTCAAGTCATTAAGGGAGGACATTGAATATTGTCATCGAGACAAGTCTCATTAATAAACTATTTTGTAGCTCAGACTTCCAGTCTATCATCCGGACCTTATAACTCCCAGAACAACAATCCATTGATTAAACCACCAACCGCTCATTCATTCAATCAATCAACAATTAGAAACACACGTTCTCTTTTTTTACATGTTATCCCGTGTGCTGGTGCCAGCCTTGTGGGTCTCCTCGGCCGCCTTCTTGGTTCGTTCCTGGAGGTTCTTGATGTCCTTCTTAGGATCGGTTTGAGATCGGTCAGCCTTGAGGGCCTCCTCGCTGTCAGAGGCGAGCTCGGGCTTCCAGTGGCCGCTACCCTCCTTCTGCTTCTTGAGGGAGTCCTGCTTGTGCTTCTCGTAGTCGACGTCGGTTTCTGCATGGGGTGTGAGAACGGGTTTTTGCAATATGATTGCATTGGGGTATGGTAGATGAAACTTACGAGTTGAAGACTCCTTGAGACCGAGACGTGTTGATGTGGTGAAGAGTCCTCGTCCAAGGATCATCTTGCTGGCCTGCGCAGAGCGCATAGTCATAATGGATCGAGCAGACATCATATTGGCGGTGGTTATTGGGGAGATGAAGTGATTATAGATAGAGGAGTTATTTCGAAGGATTGGATGAATTGATGAGAGGGAAAAAGGAGAAACAGCTGCAGGAGAAGAAGAGCTTAATACTGCTCTCCTCGGGTATGAGTGTCGACCATTTGCGGGAGAATGACGTCACGAGCATCATCAACTTTACGCCTTCTCTTTTATTCCATTTCTCCTTGAAATGAAGACTCGATGCGTCGTCAATTCTCCACTACCGCCCATGCTATCCCAATTGGGATACATATGGATCTGCTTGCGAAGTTCTTACCGAAGAAGCAAGGTACAGACAGATCCAGGGGGACCCAATTGAGTGGTTGTGGTTGACAATACGGGCTGTTTGTTTATCGCGAGAGGAACCAACATTGTGTGCCTGTAATGTGGGGTGGAGATTGAATGAGCTTCACAAGCAAATCGCATGCTATACTCATGACGAACTATAGCTTATTTGTTCATACAAGTCATAGGTTATGACATGGTAAGCCGCTGTTCAATTGACAATGAGTGGTCAGCTAGACTCAATTGAAGAACAGCTCGCAGTTGTCCGTCCCAAAGTACTGTCAAAGGTGACGACATCATCATGGCATGCTACGACCCTTCTATAGCAAATCCCTCACCCAAGAAATCAAACACTACCTACATTACATCACTCGATACATGTCACATATTACGTGTTGAAACTCAAGTTATTTGAACATTCGTTTATTCTCGTCTCGCAGCTATCAAGCCGCGTAGTCACAACCAGACAGCGCCAATACCCAGTTAACAATAGCCACGCAAATGCAGTCTACCGCTGCAGTGCAAAACCAGGCTCGAGGGCCTCCCGTATTCCCAAATAACCTCTTTGTATCTGATCATGACATATGTGTCCCAGGCCCCAACACTCCAGATGCTAGCCAAGGCGAGAAAAAGATATTTGTAAAAGAAGCCCGTCCGACCAGGACAAGGGCGAACCAAACAACGCTCCAAAGTATAAACTACTCCGGTCCCAAAAACAAGGTAGGCCAGCGCTGGTGCTGAAAGCCCATTCCATGAGCAAGAAAACAAAAAGAGGACAAATATATAGGCCGTCCCATGGTACAAAGGAAACGAAGGGGCAAAGGTGGGTTCCTTTTCATCTCCCGTTCATTGCAGCAACGGGACAACACCAAAAATTCGACCAACTCCCCGTAATTTCCCAGATTCCATCCCATTTAGGGATCCCAATACTCGCAAAACACCGTTCATCTCAATCCTGATCACCGCCCAAAGATGTTTCCAAGATGCGACCGATCAAATAACACCGGTAAAGACCCCGCTTGTGAAAAAGCACTCCCCTTCTATGTTGTTCTTTTTCTCTTGTTGACTTCATAACCCATAACCGCGATGAGAGAAGACATTTTGGTATGGTAGGCCAACCCGCGCCTGCCATGTAAAAATGAAAATAATTGATGCCAAGATGATCCGATACTTGTGCCGCCAAACACCGATGCAATGTCGTCTTAAAAAGCAAAGAAACGCCCGTTCGTGTCTTGAAGCCTCATCTTGCGAGGCGGACACCCAACCCTAGGTATTTGATTTGTTGCAAAAATAACAAAATAACCAAGCCGAAAATGGAATCGATCTTTATCAAGCCGTGCCAGTATTATCCTCATTAACTTGTTGGTTAAAACAAGACATGTCGATTAGGGATGTTTGTACAGGTGAGGTAGGTAGATAGGTTTGGATGGTAAAAGTAATGGTTGTCGAAAATTGTTGTGACCAACAATGTGAGCAGTCGCATCAAGCGAATACTCCCCAAAAAGCTATTGAGGTAACCAGCCCAGATGATAAGATGATGCCAAAATCAAGTCTTGATCGGTCAATATGCCCGCCAAGATAAAACAGCTGCCAAAAACAGACGGTTGTGTTTACAGTTCAAAGCGCATCGCCGGTGGTGCGACACACGAGTCAACTCATACAAGATGTATGGCGAACGACTACATGCGGCTTACCATCGGCGAAGAGACTGTTGCATCCTGCCAGGTGATACTGACTGGGGAGGGCTTGACATGGTAATACCAGTGGCAGGGTTGATGATGGGGATGGCATTACGGCCGCGAGTGGCGGAGGGCTGGTGAAGCTTCATGCTTGGCTGATGCTGGTAGGAAGGAGGGATAAAAGCGGGAGATGTTGAGTTGAGAGAGAAGCCAGGAGCAACAGTGTTGGGGTGTTGCGTAGGAGAAGAATCGGGAGAGTTGCTGGCTAGTGAAGAACGCTCGGACGCGCTGGAGATGGACACGTACTGAAGGCAACAGGTCAGATAAATGCGCTGTGGATGGCAGCAGCGGGATAACTCACGTCGTTCTCAGTCAACAGGCCGGGGCAGAACTCCATATCGTCCTCAAGATCGAAAGATCGGCTGGTCTCGAACTTGGTTCGGAAAGAGGAGATGGCGGCAACCTCGGGATCCTTCATGTTCATGTTACGGGGACCAGATCGGAACTGGCGCTGGACTTGTTGAGACATGGAGAGACGAGGAGCTCTGCGATTTCGGCCGGCGTGGTGGTTGTGCGACATGGGAGCGGGGTGCACCGGGTGAGCGTTGTAGGTGTAGTATGCAGACATTATGTGAGTTTGGGCGAAAGTCGCGTTTGTTGTGATTCCGGAATTGGTGCGGGATTAATCAGGTGGGCGATAAAAACACAGTCAAGAAATGAAGTGTTGAATAGTCGTCGTTAAGAGTCGTGATAGACAAAAATCCGAAAAAGTCGCAGACAAGATAAGAGAAGTGAGGATATGTGGTAAATGAGTTGTTGAAGGAAGCAAGTTTGTTGGTTGATGTAGGTTTTTGGTTACGAGAGATGAATTGTGGGAAATAGAGTGGGAGCGAAGCGAGACGAGGTACAAGAGGAGGGGCGGAGTGAGATTGGAAGGTGACGGACTGGCTTTGATAAGTAAAATAGAAATGGATGGGGGCAGGCGGGATACCTACAGTTTAGTGACTGCACACCGGGGACGGCGGGCAATGGGCTCTTGTTGGTTGGGGACACTGTGAGCCCACTAAGGTCCACTAGAGCCCCCACTAAAGTCCACATGAAGCGCCTGCAGAACAAGGAGATGAGGGTGGGACCACGTCCTGGCAAATCGCGACCTGCAAACGGTGGACAGGCTTGCTTTGCCACCTTGTTATGATTGGCATATGAGCAGAGTAGCGTGTGCCACAGTGTAATCTTGGTGGCATGCTACTAGCTGGCCCTGGTCTCTCAGGGTAGGGATGTTGTAGAAAGACACACAGTCTGCGTCTCTTCTCTTAAGCACAGTATCACCAGCGTGTTCAGAAAGCTAGACAACACACGCATTTGCTAGGGGGCTGAGTGCACGCTACTTGTCCTATTCTGGGCTTGTCTGCACACCAAGCGGTATCCGAAACTCAGCGTCTATCCGACAAGGGTGTGAGCTGCTGCACCCACGCTCACAAGCCCAGTGCTAGATTGAAGATTGAATGTCGGGTCGGCTTTCTCGGGGTTCCCCATTCCAACCTCCATCACTTGACTGCTCTCAGTTTTGTCCCAAACATGCCTGGATTGTGAGACCTTCCCATCCCATCTCAGGGCTGTCACTTTTTTACTGTACAGCACTGTACACCAGACACAGGCTACTAAGGTACTATGTTAGGTTAGTCTGCCGGTTCAGGGGTGCGCATTGTTCATCAGGTGAGTGACGGAATCTGGGCTACCCATACAGATGCCAAAACACACAGTGAGAATCCTCCACTTGCAGTCGCTGTCTCAGTCTCAGGCACCATCTCGACCGCGTGCCTCTCCCACTCTCCCACTGCAATTCCCCTGTGCTAGCGCAGGTAAACCCCTTTCTGAACTGTCCCCTTCAAGGCTCTCGCAGTCGTGAGATTAGGCGCTACACCTTGATGCAGCATGCTAATTTTGTCAATTGATTGGATTGCGCGCGCCTCTCCGTTTGTTGACATGCTGAAATTGTTATTATCCACTACCTTGGTCCTTCGCGCTTCGTGTATACGGAATTAATTGACTGCTGTTTCTCATCTGCGACAGACGTTGAGCCCCGCAGTTGCAATCAATCTTTCATCAATACCACGGCGCACATATCTGATCTTGGTGTATTGGCGCGGACAAGGCATGGTATCGTCAGGTACTGAATATCATGTCTCGCCGAACGGGGGCAGTGTATTAGGCGACATGAGAGGTGCAGTCAAGTCAAGTGCTTGCAGTTCGATGCAGCGCACTGCCGAAGCAGCCCCCAGTCACTATCGCATCGCATCGTCCATTGCGGGACGGGAAGGGAAGGGAGGGACGAGCGGAAAGGCAGGCGTCGGGCAGTTTTGCACTGTAATGGCATCGGGGGGCGGCGATGGCTCAGGTGGATTGGTGGTAGGCAGGCGGTGATGGCTTGACCAGCACGGTACCTTTCGGGGGTAGTGAGCACTAAGGTCTAGCAGAGCACTGTGCATGACCGTCAAAGAAGCCATTCCCGACCACCAGAGCCATCTGAGGGAGGGTTGGCATCAGGCATGACTGGGCAGCCTTGAGACCCTGTCCTGTGCTGTCCATGATGGCCTGGTCTGGACATGGATCCTTGGTCGTTTGGAAACGTGGCGGACTGGGCTGGACAAAGGTTTGGCACTGTGCTATTCTGTCATGGCCCCTCCAGTCTGCAGATCACATCCCCTTCCCTTTGTTGTTGTTTTTGTGCCCTGGTCAGAGGTCGAATGAGATGTTGTTGACCATCAACATACTGTTTCGCCAGTGATCGAACCATTATCGAAGCGGCTTTCAGGGTTCTTTGGTGCTAAAATGAATGTCGCCACAAGAGGCAAAATAGTTGATAGAAGGATCATCAGCATCATTGTCTGGCTTCTGGAAGTCTTGTGTGACGTGAGTGCCATGATGCTGATCATCGCGATGCTGTAGGGTAGTGGTTCAAGGCATGTCAAAGCCCAGACCATCTTTCATCACGAACCTTGATCTTGAAGAGAAAAGAGGTTGACGAGACCGAATGGAATCAAAACACTGTGGCGTTGTCCTTCAAGGTTTAAGGTAACCTCACCCACACACACCTAAATTGCGCCAACCCAACCCCAACCCCAACCCACGATTCCAGTCCAAATTGAGTTGCACTACACCACAGGCTCTCTTTTTGTGTGCAGTGCACCCACCCTGTACTGTGAAGTCGCTCTGCCCGAAGGTCTTTCTTGGCGAGACTCTCTTTGTCGGTCGACATGGCATGGCGGTTGCAACGTCTCTGCGGGCGCCCATTAAAAATATCCAACAAAGATCAGGGTCTCTTATGTGCACAACGTCCAGCATGAGATCGTGTTTCGTGTGTTACAGAGCAGATTATCAGCGATCGTCGTTGAATGGTGAGCACTGACGATGATAGCGATAAGCAAGTGACGACGGCGGCAAAACACACAGCTTGGTAGTTCTGATATTCAGTGTTTTATGCATATCGTCCATTGTTTCATCATGCTGACAGGTGCTTTGCCGCCAGCCTCATCTTATCTCTGGATTCAGAATGCCGCACACCAATTCACCACTGTGTCTGGCTACCTAGTTTTAGAAGATTCTTTTTCTGGTCTTTGATACTGCCTCCTCTGGTGCAACCCAACCCAACCTTTGTTCAGTTCGCATCCAGAGCAGATCGTCGCTCGTCTTTATCAAAACAAGCAACCACCTTGTCCTGCCCTACCCTGTCAGCCTGTCTACCTGGTCAGGTCTGCTTTGCTTTGCTCTCTCAACGTCAAAGCGTTCCATCAGGGCTGCTGGGCTGTCTCGATTTACCACTAAATTACCGTACCGGACCACGCCACGAGAAACCCTCCTGGTTGTGTCATTTGTCAGGACATCATTGTGGGGACGATGCTGCGTTATCTACACCTATTCTGGGCTGGCTGTGAACTTCATTTGCTTGCGAAGGCCTGTTAGTGATCGTTAGCCGGAGGTTTAAACCTGACGCACTTCTCTTAAGACTTGTCGGTTGTATTTCGCCCATGCCGATCGCTCGTCAAGGTCAAGATGACAAGAACCAACCGATCAATCCTGACATTGAACTCCCCGTTCCTGAAGAGCGCCTCTAGATTCTACCCCGAAGGATTTCGAGACCCTTGGCCGAATGCGTAAAGCTTGTTGTTTCGGCTTCCTAGCGTAAACCATATCGTATTCTAGACAGGTCGCTCTCAACAACAACAGACGAATAATTTCGGGGAGCAGGCCATTCAGAACGGTACTGCATAAAGTGCAAGAGGTTGATACCCTTAAGGGTCCTGGTGGCAAAAGACGTTGTTGCGTCCAAGTGCCCGCATGCCGTAATAGTTGGAGACCATTCGGAATTATCCCAACCTCACTCAATAACTGGGATTAATTGACAGGGGAGGAGAGACATGTCGACACGAATGGTAGAGTTGAAGATTGATACATACGACACTGCTCTCAAAGCTGTTCTTGAGTCAGACGTCTTTAGCTCTCTCGCAATCTGCCCACGTTGACGCAATCAGCCATCCATACCCATGCAAGACCCATCCCATCATCAACTCACGATCTCAGCAAGCAACGAGCAGGTGCACGCATCTTAATTAACCACAGTTGTTCAATTTTGACCATCACGAGTTCTCAACCCCTCTCTATATCATGAGACGATCCTATTAACTGATGCACACGGCATGCCATAACCCATCACCACACACCGCCATTTCTCAGAGACTCTTCGTCGGCTAGAGCGCTTCCTCCACTGTCTTGACCCTGCCTGACCTTGGACTGCTTCTGTCTCACCTGGCGGAGAACAATGGCACAAGTTCCAGTCCGAGCACACACTCGACACTCAGCCCAGACTGCGCCACCCCTTGCTTCAATGCAAGCAACCCCGCGCGCCACACTTTGCGGGGATATCGCTACGTCACCTGACGAGAGGAAAGGTTATTGACTTATAGATGGAGGCTTCAGCGCTGATTCGTTACTGATCCTCAAGAATACTATACGAATACTAATCATGACGAGACAGGCACTTGAAAGCGTATTGCATAAGTCCTGACGCTGTATAGTATCTCTGTATATCTCTAGGATCCAAAACTCTTCTCAAAAAGAGAGCCCTGGGCAGATGAGGTGGAGTCCTCTTAGACTTGTAGTCACAAAATGATATCAACACCAAAAAAACATACAACAGCGGGGATTCGCTGGTCGTCACCGACCCAACTACTAATCCGCCCCTTACCAGCTTATCTATGGGAGAGCGGACGGGATCCCGAGTTCTCTGATAGGTATGGTCGTATGTGCTTTGTTTGGTGTCAAAGTTGGTATATAGACTCAACTGGGGCTTGACATTTTGCTGGCTGAGAACAATGCAACTTGGAGGATCAGTAACGTCTTCCGTGTGTAAATTGCAATGGAAAAGTCGGGAGATACTGACGTGCCCAGGTGGGTTAGTTAGTTAGTAGTGGTTTGGTTGTATGATCCTATGTTGCAACAAGTCGAAGGCGTTGTACATAATGCTTTTAATCCTTTCGCTTGTCTTAACAATTGGCACGACTATTGGAATGCCACTGTACGCCTGTATCGCATTTAGTTCCGCTACAGATCGTACATTGCTGCTCAGTCAACCGAGGTTGTGTTTGACTCGACAAGAAGACATCCAACTTTGGAAGATATAGTAGCGTACTGGCATTGTTCAGGGTTGTCATATTCTCGGGCTATGGGGTCTCATCAATATCGCTAATAGATAGACCAGAGTCACGGATTTGTTATTTGCACTGGAAGTGTACTGTAGTAACCTCCTGCCTTTACTTTTTATATTGTCCGGTCTTTAAGCCGATGCCGAGGGCTTCTTGATATACTCCGAATTTTGAACTGAAAGTTCCGTACAAGCCATAAACTTAATCTATCTCAACGATGATGTGTTCCTCAATAAAATTTCCTAAAAAGAATACATTTATGATAGAGCAACTGCCTGGCTGTCAAAATGGCAACGACTGAAGTCTATGATGTTGACTCACAGGAGAAGCTTCTGTTGAGCTGTACGCACAGTAGCTTTTTCTTCCTCAGCTATTGCTTACTCTAGCAAGAATCACCAATCTAAGCGCTATCAACTTGAATTGATAATGCTACAATGCAACTACATTTTCATTCGTCCTTTTGGCAAGCCGAGTTGATATTTCTGTGAGGCCGAGGGTTATGCAAGCCGGCACGAATATCCGGAACGGGTCAAGTGTGTAAATCCTCCGACGGTCCCGCAACAGCTCGCTACGTCTTGGCTTTTTCTCTCTCGTGTAAGCAAACTTGACTCACACTCACCACAAACTGAATATCGCCCATTGCTTCGAAATGGACACGATCCATACCTTGCCAAGCTCTTTCATGACACAAACTTTGTTTGTTGCTAAGTATTTGATACTGCCTATAATTCTCACCTTTATTCTCTCGCGTGTAATCAACAATCTATCTGTTTCTAAGTCTTCGCTACCTCTGCCAGCTAACGATGAAATTGTACGCCTGCGAGTATACCCCATCAAGTCATGCCGGGGCTTTGATGTAAAATCAACAAAGCTTCTGCGTACAGGTCTAGACTTGGACCGTAACTGGATGTTTGTCACGGCCGAAAAGCATGAATTTATTACCATCAGGACAAACTCCAACATGACTCTTATCACGACGGCTTGGGACACTGTCACGGATATGCTTACTATCGCTCTAAACGGGTACTCATTCGAAATACCGGCTCATCCCACGACTCAATGGCTTGAGAAGAACACTGAGCTCACCAAAGCGGGCATTTGGAGCGAGCAGACCGATGCTTGGGAATACTCAGCCATGCTCACAAAGCCCATCTCAGAGTTCTTGAAGATCGATGTCCGTCTGGTATACAAAGGACCTACACCCAGAGTCCTACGCGGCAGTGGTACCCCTGAGCGACTGGGTCGTACCGAAGCTACCAAGTTCGCTGACATGATGCCTGTGCTGGTAAGTCACGAGCTTGAGTGATGACAAGAGATCTAGAACTTCTGCTAACGTGAGACACGTACAAGGTTGCTTCCATGGCTAGCATGAACGAGTTGAACGACCGTCTCGCTAATGCCGGAGAGGACAAGATCGAGATTGATCGCTTCCGACCAAACATTATCATTCGCGGTAGTGTACCGTGGGTTGAGGATGGATGGAAGACTCTTCAAATCGGCGAAGGCGAACACCGCCTTGACCTTGACGTGGTCTGCCGCTGCCTGCGATGCCAGGTGCCCAACGTACACCCTATTACGGCCGAAAAGCACCCACGCCAGCCCTGGAACCAGATGATGAAGTACCGAAGAATCGACGCCGGGCTCAAATTCAAACCAAGCTTTGGTATGCTTTGTGCACCAAGTGTCGAGGGACATCTTGAGGTTGGAATGAAGTTCCAAGTCAAGGCCATGACGAACGACCACTTCTTTATCAGCCCGATGAAGTAAATGCGAATGAGAACAGGGCAACGAGGCGAAAAATAACTGTTAGTGTCGACTTCATAATGGCAAGGCCCGGGGATGGCAGAAAACCTGAGTCTACTCGCGCAAAGCACAAAAAGACTTGTGTATTTCATGCAACCTTACACCAGGTTAAGCTATTAATTGTCTGTAGCCTAAGATTAGCTGGGTCTCGTGTTTTCTTCCCCCATGACACTAACAAAAAAGATGCCTACATGTTGTATGCATCTTACAAGTGGCGATGAACTGGTGTTACGGACGGTTTATGTACCCACTTTGCTTGGCTGTAATGCATTTGACCAGAATAAGAATAATATGCTATAACCCATTGTTTGTTACGGTAATACTGAAGACGAAGTTGAAATGTGCAGTGTCCAAGAGGTTTCTGCCACGGATCTAGACTTATGCACGTTCCAGGCCATGACAACACATCCGACTCCGGCAGAGCCCAACACAGCCTTGCTTTAATAAGTACTAATTAGGAGACTTGCCGTAGGGCTGCGTGATTAATCATGCATTGGCCGTCGTGAGACAGAGTGCCTTGTGGTTCAGGCTTGGCCTCCAAACCATTTTTTGTCATAGGCCCGAATATCCCAGGAACATTGTAATTTGAAAAGCGTGAGTGTTGGATCTGCCCAACCACTAACGAGATTCCGGAATATATTAGAGCTCCTGTAGAACCGCTGCTAACTTTGGTAGACTGCAATCTTGACCAAAGTGTAAATAAAGGATCACAACGCCTAGCTGTCATCACACGACAGGTAGATTAGCCGGGACACATCATCAGTCACACGTAGCCTCTAAGAAAGACTAGTGCTGTGCCTTTTAGCGGTGAGATCGTGGACTAATAACTGTGAACCTTTGATATACGACGAATTCCAAAAAATGATGTATAGAAACGCCCGTTTCTTTGCAAGGACCATGGTCTAGCGTGGGCTGAATGAACAACAAACAGACCCATGCGCATAGAGACCTAAATTATTGTTAGGCACAATAAGCTAGAAGAACCCTTTCCCTTTTCCCTTTTCCCTTTGCCGTTTAGTGTTATGGGTGGTGGTAAAGAATCAAGTATAGATCTGTAAACTCCAAACGAAACACTCCAGGGGAGACTGTCGATGGGAAGGTGACCAGTACTTACACCACACTGCTTTCTGAGCATGTAATTCTCTACTAATAGCCAAGTAATCATATGATCAACATAAGTTCGTATTTATTATTTGCCACGTGATATTACTGGACTGCGGCCTGGGTTGCAGGTGGTGATGCTTGCACCACACTTGGAGCCATGGGCGCCCTCTTTGATCTGGAGACATGTTTCTTTCAAGGCAAGGGAACTTCTGATAGAGTCATCAACTGCCTAGTCTTTTAACTAGAACGACTGGGATTACGGTTATTTCTACTTCCGTGTTAGTTGTCTTTGACACACGAACAAAGGTGGAAAAAGGGTGGATTGGAAAGAGGGCTATGAAACACTTCCTAAACAGCCTGTGAAAAGCCCAAACCCATAAATCTTTTTTCACTTACAAGGCTGCAGCTTGTCATTCCGGCGAGAAGGTTGACTTTGTGATTCATTGGCTGTGGCAAGGCGCTTCGCGGGGCAGTTTTTTAAGTGGCACAAGCTTACAATTCAATTGCACAGCCTCCGTAGTCCTTTCAAAGCAGTCATAACCTATGGTCTAGATTCATAAATCTCTCACCATCCCCGACAACTCCAGCGCTTATCACGAATCAGAATACAAAATCATCTCAGAGATAATTACAGAGAAATATTCATCATGGGTGAGAATCTCGTCATTTATTATAATGACTCCATCGACTCGGACAACCTCGCCGCCGCCATGGCTCTGTGGAAGGCGACATACCAGAGACCGAACACTCGTGTAATTTGGATTATAGAGCCTCGTCAAGTGTGCTTTGGACTATCCATGACAGGGGAGCAAGTATCCAGATGCAAGGACTTGATACAGCAGCACTTTTCGTCACTAGGGAACCCTTTCAAGGTGCTTCTGGGTGGACTTATCAAGCAGGAGGATCTTGACGATATCAATGATCTTACGAGAGATGACCGTCACCTGGTAAGCTCATCTTCCTCGCAATAGCGTATCATGAATATCACTGACTCGAATACAGCTTAAAATGGCTGTTAAGTCGAAATACGGCCCAAAGGACAATGCCGCGCTTCATGGACGTCTCACTGCTTGGGATTTTGCTTCTTGTTTAGCTGAGTGGTCGAACAACGCCTCAAACGAAGTCTTCGTGGACTTTGAAAGCCTAGACGAGATCGATAATCCCGTGAATCTCAACTTTCACCATCATGAAGAGCTTGTCAACCGAAGCGCAGACGAGTTGAAGGCTTACGATGATATCCTGAACGAACCTTTTCCACAACGAACGAAGATCCTACAACACTGGTACGAGGGATGCGTCAAGAGAATCGCACAAAAGGAAAGCAATTCAAACACATCCGTACGACCCCTTAACTTGGATACTGTCTATAATGCGATCGAAACTGCCGCAAGTGTCCGTTTCTTCGGGGGCTCCTCTTTGAGAATCTTGCGACTGTTCCTCGATAAGGGAGTGGCTAGCAAAATCAAATGCCATCTGCAAGTGGTATGTCTCAAGCTGTGATAGGCTTATTCCATATACTGACAATGATAGGGCTCCTGCGATATGTCGGCGAATTTATTCGCAAATCAGTTCAACATCGCTCTCAACAGAGAAGCTGCCAAAACAGTGCTTAGTCGATCAACAGAATTCTCAAAGTTTACCGTCGTACCTTCACACACAGCGCAAAGTATAAAGTACTCAGCACTAGGTTTGAAGAATGCCGGAGGCCATTGTCTAGAGAAGCGGATTTTAGGCTTTAACTGCCGGGAGGACCCCCTCAAGATCGTCACAGAAAGCGTCTCATTAGACGGCCAATACTCCGACAAGGCGTACCCGATGCCCGACTTGACTGCGTTTCTATGTGCGCTTGTTCCCGAATATATGGAATCTATGGGATCAAAGTTGGGATTCATAGAAATCGACGAGAAGGATTCCAACGGCGCACTTCTCTTTAGACCTTCTGATAAGGGGATTCAAATGTACGATTTGAGCGAGAGCACGACATTAACGGAATCTGAGGTGACGGGAGTCTTTGAGAAGATAGCAAGGGGTGAGGTGCTACTGGATCAGGCTTGATACCCAACGGCGTCCTGGAAGACCATAGGTCTAAATGATTATTTTGCTTTGTTATTTGGTTTATTAAATCCTGTACGCAAGTTTACACAAATGTTTTTGACGTTTGACGAATACTATCATGACTTCTTAGAGACAAATGATGAAACTCTTGATTTTAATGGAACCACTGATGTATTAAAGATGATACCGCTTAATTACATCGCAACAACTTACCACAACTGTCTACTAAGGCGCTGTTCATGTTGCTGTCGCCACAGCCGGTAGCCTGACCGGGTCGTATCGCCAATCAGCCACAAGACCCTTCAATGTGGCGCCGTCAGCCTTGTCAACTCCTCCCTCCAATTTCCAAACTTTAACCAACAAACCTTCAACAGCCTCAGGCTGTCGCAAGCGTTTATCTGACACGATCAACCTCCCAAGCACAGGCAATCTCCTCGAACAGTACATATATCCGGAGCCATGTCCGCCAGTTATTGGCAGTCAACGCAATGTCGCTTCTGGACCTTCACCAAGGAACAGCTCGCGACAATGCGACAGAAGCTTGAGGAAGATAACGCAGAGCTCGTGCGCATGTTTCCACTCCCGCAGCAACGCCATTTAAACATATACTTTAACCAGCGTGCGTGACCCTATTTACCTTTCCAGAGCGTACGACATGGCTGACTTGAGCGAATAGAGCTGATAAGGTTGGCGAAACGATTGACGATCCGACAACAATCCATGGCCACGGCGCAGGTCTACATGAAACGATTCTACTCGAAAGTTGAGATCCGCCGAACGAACCCGTATCTCGTGATAGCGACAGCGATATACCTCGCTTGCAAGATAGAAGAGTCGCCCCAGCACATCCGACTTATCGTTACAGAGGCGCGACAGATGTGGGGAGACCTTGTCGCCATCGACACCTCCAAGCTAGGAGAGTGCGAGTTCTTCATGATAAGCGAAATGCGGTCACAACTTATCGTATACCAACCATACCGAACGGTCGTAGCTCTGCGAAGCGAACTTGGATTGCAAGAGGACGAGGTGCAGCTTGCCCGGTCGGTGATTAATGATCACTTCATGACAGACCTCCCGCTGCTATACCCTCCTCATGTTATCGCAATGGTAGCCATGCTTCTAGCGTTGGTTCTCAGACCTAATAATTCTGGACCCGGGCAGAACGCATCAGGGGCAGCGGCGGCAGCAGGACTGGCAGCAGCTCAGCAGGCGCTGATGCGCGCGCAAGGCCAGCAGACGCCAGGGGGAGGAGCTACAGATACTGCAACAGTGGAGCCTAAGGAGCGACAGCAGCAAGCACGAGTATCTAGAGTGCAGAAGTTTGCCAAGTGGTTGGTTGACAGCAACGTGGATATCGCATCGATGGTGGATGCCACGCAGGAGATCATCTCCTTTTACGAATGTTACGAGCACTACAACGACAAGCTCACCCGAGAACAAATTAACAGATTTGTTAAGGCGCGAGGGCTTGATAAGTGAGATCGGTATTAGCCATATGAGATACGAGACATGAAGTACTTATGGGGCGAGCATATGATGGATACAAGCATAGGTAGTCTTGGTGGGCGTTTTATGGAGTTTGGAACTTTGAGCTTAGTGATGATATTTATACAACTGTTTTTGTCTGTTAAGAGCTGTAAGAGTGAGCGTTGGTCCTGGACTGCCACAATAAGAAGATGCCCAAATTGCAACTGAAATGTTTAGTTGAGTATCAAGGTACCGAGGCTTAAAGTTATACCCTGCAGATATCTTTCTTGTAAGTCTTAGATCTGGCAATACTATGATTAACAAATTAAATTACCTAGTGCCCCCAGGTTGACTGACCCTTATTCTAATCTCTCTTACAAGGTTGGCACATTGTCTGTTTGAACCTGTCAAGCACCGACCCAACCAATACGGTGACAAGCTTGGCACAGAAACCCTTTACTTAAGATTTCTTTCAATAGACCCTCAGTGCACTAGGACTAAACCACCAATTGAATTGTTGACTTTATCTCGCTAGTTTCAGACCATGTGAATATTTGCATTCTTCTAGAAGAAATTGATTCAAGCATGAGGAGCACCCTCAGTTTATGCCGAGACAGAGCGAGGATGCTAGCAACTAGAGACAGCAAGAGAATAGCTCAGCGGGTCCTTCCGGGGCACTAGGCATAATACAGTGTCTCTGATTGATCGTCAGAGCAAGTCCAGCAGTGCCCGACAGCGCCCAGGGCGGCTTCTGAAAGCCGGGGCTTAGCTCCACTGCAGCAATTCTGGTGCATTTTTCTAGCAGGATTAGCAGGTAACAGAAAAGTTGGCCTCCAAGCTTTGGATTACAAAAATAAATAGTCTAAATGATGAGTTTAAGTAGCATGGAATGACTTGATAATTTCGGCTGCCACACTTCCAGCAGCTAACCTTTCTGTTACCCCAAGGCAAGAGTAGCAACATTAACCCAGTTTGGGGTTCCCTCCCAGCTACCAACGTCACAGCTCGCTCGCCAATTGGCATTTCAACACCAGCTTTTTCTTCCCGACCTCAGATGCCTTGTTCAGCCATGTCCTTCCGGTAGCCCGATAGCATTCCCTTCGATTTTGCAGCAGCTCGACAATCCCCTTCTTAGAAACCCATAAAGACCTACGACGCTCCCCTGCAGCGCAGGGCTTTTTGCGCCCGCTGCGCCTACCGAACCTGAAGTCTTGCCGGATCGAGATATGCCACCAGCGCATCCATAGCCATCGTCATGAGCGTGACCAATATAGTCGAGGGAGTTGGAGACGGGCTTAGGGAGCCACAAAACTCTCGTGATGCTCGAGTCGAAGAGCTTTGGTCGAGCCTCGAGCCTGATCATACAGGAGAACTTGACCTCAAGGGTCTGAAGAAGGGGCTTCGGAGGATTGATCACCGTAAGCGAAAGGGCCCTTGCTGGCTCACAATGGACAGAGATGCTGATGTGGAATTACAGCCATGAAGAACGCCGACGATATGCTAAAGCGAATCATGGAAGAGGTGGATGGAAATGGCGATGGAAAGATCCAATACAACGGTACGCAACCTGTCTACTTTGACTGTCGAGCGTTGTCCGACCTTCCGATATTGCCTCGGTTCCTGCGACTACGATCATGAAAGCTTACTTATCGCTCTTTTTTACGCCATTTAGAGTTCCGAAAATTCGTCGAGAATGCAGAGCGCCAGCTCTTTGCCCTTTTCAGATCAATTGACAAAGACGGGAATGGAAAACTGGACAAGCTTGAGCTCCAAACCGCTTTCAAGAGCGCCGGACTCACACTATCGAACCGCCGCCTCAGTGAGTTCTTTGACGATATGGATATCAACAACGACGGCTATGTCAGCTTCGACGAATGGCGGTTAGTCTTTCTTTTATTTCTTTCAAACTCTGTCCAAATGCTTGTTTCCCCTGATTTCTTTTTTACTTTGACGACCCCACTGGGCGTTCAGTCGCATTCCGTCAGATGCTCGATGCTCATGACTGACCCTCAGTCATTTTGGCGGGGATAACCTTCATAACGTCATGTGCCAAGCCCATGCTCAATCACTCGGTGCTACATTTGCGACCACCTCTTATCACTGATACACCATTTGGTGCACTGCCAATGGATCAGGGACTTGCAGCTGATCATGAACTATTAGAAACTTCCTCCTATTTATGCCCCCCCACGATCACGATTCTCAGCTTCATGCCGTACTTGACTTTTACTACTCGGTGGTCAGCGTAACCCCAGAGGGAGACACGCTTGTGAGTGAGGAAACATTAGAGGGCTTAGGTACGGACGGCTTTCGCTCTCTTTTCATCACCCTTTTCGGCTCTCTTCTTCGAGTCGCTTTTCCTTTCGAATACCCAAAGCCCATTCCCGACCGGACATCGATTTCCGCCAGTAAACCTAGCATCTCAAATCCGAATGAGTCCCCGACCAAGACCGAAAACATGGCTACCGCCGCCGCGGTTACATATCCCGACTACGATGACCCAGCTACCGAGATATCGCAGGAAGTCGAATCGCTTACACAAGACCTGGACGATGGCACCCATGAACACACCACTGGAGCTTCAACAACAGTGCACAAGAAGTTTAGACTAACACAATTTGTACCTGATCCAGGCTACTTTCTAGCAGGTGCCATCGCCGGGGGAGTGTCGCGTACGGCTACTGCGCCTCTCGATCGGTTGAAGGTTTATCTGCTTGTGAACACCACCAGTCGAGCCGAGACAGCGGGTGCGGCGCTTATGCAGGGTCGCCCTATCGCCGCTCTACAGAATGCAGCAAAACCATTTGTCGATGCCTTTCGAGATCTCGTTCGGTCAGGGGGTGCTCGAAGTCTCTTTGCAGGTAAGACTTGTGCAACGCGACCTTTGGTCTGTGACATTTGCTGATACTAATGGTACTAGGAAACGGTCTCAATGTCGTAAAGATTATGCCGGAAACAGCCATTAAATTTGGTTCATATGAAGCTGCCAAACGAGCTCTTGCCAATTTCGAGGGCCATGGAGATCCCAAAAAGCTCAGCTCGTGGTCAAAATTCGCCTCGGGTGGTTTTGCTGGCATGATTGCACAGTATGTTTGGTCTAATGCTGATAATGTTCAAAACTAACCTCCAGCAGAGCTTCGGTTTATCCCCTAGATACCCTCAAGTTCCGTCTACAATGTGAGACCGTTAAAGATGGCCTTACAGGTGGAGCCCTTGTTCGTCAAACCGCCGTCAAGATGTACGCAGATGGTGGCCTGCGTGCGTGCTACCGCGGTCTGACTATGGGACTTATCGGAATGTTTCCCTACAGCGCCATCGACATGGGCACCTTTGAATTACTAAAAAAGTCCTACAAGTCTTACTATGCCCGAATAGAGAACGTGCACGAAGACGACATCAAGCTGGGAAACATTGCCACAGGAATTATAGGTGCTTCATCTGGAGCCTTTGGAGCCAGTGTGGTCTATCCCCTGAACGTGGTACGAACACGACTTCAGACACAAGGCACAGCCATGCACCCGGCCACGTACACTGGTATCTGGGACGTGACGAAAAAGACGATCCAGCGAGAGGGTTACCGAGGCTTATATAAGGGTCTGACACCCAACCTCCTCAAGGTCGCACCCGCCCTGAGTATCACCTGGGTGATGTACGAGAACTCCAAGAGAATTCTTGGATTGAGCTAGTCATCCCAACTAGTTGCAAGACGAAGGAAAGGGACCAAAGACACGAGACTGCGGAGTCCTTCCCAGTTCTCACAAACAACATTTACTACTTACTATACACACGCAAGCAAATTTCACATAACATTCAGGAAAGCGGGGGTCTTAGCGATTGGATGGAATTGCGTTACGATCGGGGGGGAATCTCATGGCGTTGAAAGGGTTGATATATCAGATGAAAGTGGTTGACAGCCATTGTCAATGGACAGAGTGGTGTTTCTAATAGCACCACACTGCATTAAACCACATGTTTCTCATTTTTCAAGGTGGAAGAGCGATGGCTAGAATTGGTTGAACATGTATTTGTTCAAAGACGAGATAGAAGAGACGAAGTGGTCTCATGAAGAATACATCAGTTTTAAGACAAGAGTTTGTGATGCCTCGGACATAAGTCGACTGCGTTGCTCCAAGCGCGGGGTTCGGAGCCGAATATGTGGGTCTGATCCCGACACTACGGTTTAGCTTAGTAGTGAGTGAGTGTCGGTCCATCTATCCATGGCCTTTGATGCAAGAGAAGGCGTAGTTTCATATTGACATTGTTTGTTGGAAAGAAAATCAGCAAGTTGAAAGGAACCTCGTTGTTATAACATGAAAGGCTGCCATAGCTGTGAGCTCAAGAGCTTTCCTGACAACAGCAAGTGAGAAGCTCGCCGTCATCCACAGAATTACCTGTCTCTCTCGGCGGGCAGATATACCAGGATACCCCAGCCAAGAAGTCGTTGGTATCAATCAGCCCTATCACGTTTATTCCCGAGCATCACATAAAACGTCATTTCTTGCTTCTCTCTCTGCAATTGAGACAAAGCTGTCGTCAGCCGTATTGCGTGCCACAGAAAAAGATGCATCCTTTTTATCAAGAAGCTTACGCAGCAGTAGAAATCTGCAAGACCAAGCTTGCACAGGAAGGGCAGTTGACAGGGATTGGAGAGAAGCGTTGCGGGGTTTGGGGTCGTGGTTGGGGGAACTTTTGTAAGGCGATAGAGGATCCTTGCTCTCTTTATGGACAATGGATGACAGAGATGGGCACAGATAAGAAGGAAGAGACGAGAGAAAAGAAATGTTTCTTGAAATTGGATTGCAAGATGAGTAGGAGGTCTTGGTTGATGGTCACACCGTCAAGCTGTGAGAAGATATGATATGATATATCAAAGATAGTATATATTGGTCAATTATGTAGCTCGCAGATAGCAACACCCACCCGTTCATGGGCTGATAAATCGGACATTTTGCTGTATTACTCCGTTTCGTCTGCACACCTCCAAAACGGCCATAGCGTGATCGATCAACGTCGCTACATGCTCAGAATCAAGTCCTAGAGGCAACGTAACCGAGCAAACCATTTGGTCCAGAACGGTGCAGACCAAACTATAGAAGCAGAGCATTGCTTATTCCCCTCTTTTTCCGTCCCCCGTGCCGCAACTCAACCTTCAACCTTTCTCACGCCTTGATCTCCTGTGTCAAAAAGTCAACTTGCAATTATCTATTGACACGAAGTGCAACAAGACCCATATCCTTCTGTTTGTGAATACATTGCCGCGTACGCATTGCTTCTTACTCGTCGTTCCGTATTTTGTTTCATACCGTCTTACACGCCCCCCAGGTCAGGTCAGGTCAGGTCAGGTCAGGTCAGGCTAGGTTCGCATCTATACAGCGAAACACAAAAAATGCCTGCTCCTTATTCTGACAATCTCTATTCCGCCGACTCTGCCGACGAACCTCATGCCCTCTCGCCAACTGACGGTTACTTCCACGCGTCGTCTGAGTCGTCGTCATCTCGCTCTCCCCACGTTCCAAACGTGCTGGTTGAGGATCCCACGCAGTTGAGTCGAGATGACAAAGCTCGAGAAGCTGAAAGGGAGAGGTTGTTTTTAAATACTGGAGGCTCTGCCAGAGGAGAAGAACGTGGCGAGAGCACCGCCTCGTCACACGGAGCGCATGAAAGCGCTGATAGCCCAATTGCTGCAACTCCCCAACCTCGGTCTTATTCGCAAAGGATCTCGGCGTTTGCTCATGTTGATGCACCACCTGCCTACTCACCTTCGCCTACTTCACCAAACACAGCCAACAATTACCAGACCTTTACCTCTACGGCGACTATGGGTCGACCTGAAGAGACTCAACCCCTTGTTTCTCACTCTCACGTCCCAGAGTCTATGAGCGACCCGTCACCCAACTCAGGTCAATCGTCTTCACGTTGGGAGAATATCCGAGACTTCATTGCAAGACTCAACGTCCGAAGGAAGCTCAAGACATTCCTTGCTTCGCTGTTGATTTTTTCCGTCGTCTTCATGATTTTTAGCAGCTTCACCTTGCAGTCGAGCCACGGGGTTAGTACTTCCACTCTTCAATATCACTACACAAACTTCCCGAGACTGTTCACTAACATCTGATTCAGCCGAATCAAGTCAAGGAACGTGGTAAGTTTACCTGGAGTCCTTCCAGGACATGCCCAAAAGAGGCTCATCGTACCGGAACGGTCACCAAAGACATAGACATCCGACCATCACGCGATCTCAGCGTTATCCAAACCGTCAAAGACATCAGAGGCCATGAAGGGTGGACTACCCACGTCTCGGGCGAAGTCATCCTTCGACCTACGGATAAATCATCGTCTGCTAAGATAGAAATCGAGGTTCTTTCTAACACCGACGGTCTCAATGTCGAAGTGGATATTGATAAGACGGGGCAATTCATCGAGGTGATAGTGCCGCGAAAGATGGCCCACAACACATCTAACTCGACTCCTTGTATTCAAGTCCGGGTTAATATTTGGGTGCCTCAAGGATCAGCCATCAACAATCTGACTCTCAATACCGCGCAGTTTGATGTAACCATCGACCCAGGCGTCGCCCTTGGAGCTTTGAACTGCGTCAATATCCGAACTGCCAGTGGCGACATCACTGCCCCTGACATCACTAATAAGGACGCCGCTCCATACACTCTTTCTTCTCGCGAGATTCGCATCCATACAGCCAGTGGTGATGTGAAGGGATGGTATCCTTTATACGATCTTCTCGATATCGGAACCGCCTCGGGCGACGTCACCACCAGCATTGGCCCCAAGCCCGTCAACCCGCAGGCCGTTAAATCCGCCACATTCAAAGTGCGGTCCGCTTCTGGTACCATCAAGATTAACGAGCCTATCTCGGATGCTCAAAAAGCTTCCCGTCCGGATCGCGAGTTTCCACCGCGCGACTACATAGTCGACATCATCACGGCATCGGGAGATATCAAGGCAAGTGTAGCTGCGAGTTCGTCAGCAACTTTCAAATCGCAATCTGGCGACATGGAGCTCCAGATCTGGCCCGTGCTGGATTCCAGTTTGATGACGGGCGTTACCAGTCTGGCCAGCCCGAAACTCGAGACGGACACAAAGAGCGGCGATACTAAAGTCAAGCTTCTCGAGCCCTTGTGGACAAGCCCTGCTACCATAGGCAGCACAATCCCCCCCCTGGAGCCCTACGACCCAAAGAGCGGTCGTGATCCATACTTCGTTCTTACAGAAGAGTCTGAGATTGAAGTCAGCGCCAGCAAGCCCGTCTTTGGAGCTCTCCAGTCAAAACACAAGTCGATCAGCGGAAATGTCAAGCTCTCTTATCCCGCGTCCTGGGAGGGCATCCTGTACGCACAATCCGTGTCAGGCTCGCAACACTACCAGGGCAGGGATTTGAAGATTACGCGCGAGGGAGGAACGTATATGCACATCATTAGAGGACGCAAGGGTACCAAAGGTTACTCCTCCCTCGAGGTCGGAACCGTGTCTGGTGATCAGGAGGCTTTGATTGGAAATAATTAACAATGAGAGAGTGTGTGAGAGAGGAAACGAAGTGATTATGAGGTGTTATGGAGTTTTTGACTTTGGAAGGCATCATTCGTTAGGAATCGGGATACCACATCGTTCGCTGAATGAACTACACATACTACCGCAACGCGCGGAATGCTAATGAGATACATGCAGAAATGAAAATTCGGATCAAAATACAAACGAAAGGTTTACTCTGAATTAACCTGAATATATTCACAAGCTCTGTCTCATGCCTTGAGTAATTAGCAGGCCTTCTGGCAGAATGCCATAATAGTGTTAACTGGAATTGATTGGGGGGTATAAGTTACATCTGTCTCTCTATCATTGTTGTTACACCACAGCATATCGTACAGCCCAAATCCGTCACTGCGGTCCAAACTTGCCCATTAGACGTAGCCTTTTCTTATGTGCGGGCCCGAACAGAGGTCGATACTTGACCAAATTCCGTTCCTTTTCCCTTCGAGGTTGATGTCCTAATAGCGTGACATCAACCTTTTTGTATCGTACATCGTATTTGACCCATCGCTCAAGGCCAGGTATGTGTATTCCCAGTGTCGGGAGTGCGACTAGTGTCAGTTGTGTAGTCATATGTGTTGAGTATGGGTCTTGTAGTTTTTCAACAATATAGATTGCTGGAAGTGCGTAACGAATCTTTCCAGGCGCGTAATGCTTGAGTAGCTTTTCAAGCCGAGCTTTCCCAGTCGGTGACAAAGCTTTGCGGAACGCTTTGGCGTGTTCCGCGCGGTAAGGGGAAATTTGCCACATGGGCCGCCTATTGGGTCCAAGGCGAATCCAGAAACGACCGTCGAACATCTTGGACCTGATCCACCCGTTATGCCGAAATATAGGGGTACTTTCAGTCGAGTCTTCATTGTAGAAGTCGGGAGCAGAAGGAATTTTCACTCTTGGCCAGTAAAGCTTTGCGGAAGGAAGAACCTGAGTTGACGTGTAGGGCGTTCTGGAGAGAAACCATTTGACGGACCCTCCCTTCACAATTGGATCGAAGTATACACCGGCTGTGTTGAATGCTTTCGGGGTCGAGCTGTTTTTGGGCGCCATGCCGGGGACGAGGTTGTTGACGACGTTTTCGAGATTCGCAAGAGGTGGCAAATGGTATTCGGGAGTGACAAAGTCAATCAGCTTCCGAATTGCGATGCTCATGATGATTTTTTGGTGCTCCTTACGCAGCCTGTTCTCCTTTTCAGATGGCCGCCCCTTGTGTCGCCTATTAGACGGACGAGGTTTTGGAAACTGGATCAACAAGGTTCCTGCATTTGGGTCAAAGTCCTTAACGACAGCCTCGCGGACGAGGTACCTTTTTGCCTCGGCTTCCTCCGCGTTGGTTCTCCGTTTGCACCTCTCAGCCAAAGAGAGAATAGCAGGCTTCTGCAAAGCCTTAGGCAGCTCGTGGTTTCGGACCATGTATCTGATAGCATTCCGCGTCGTCAATGTTGGATCCTTGTTAGTCTCGTCTTCCACCCAAGAGATCCCGTTTGCTTCGCACGTAGCGATAAGCCTATCCTTGTCGAATTCGAGAAGAGGCCGATATATCATAACGCCACCGTCTTCAACTTGTAAGGGTTTAAGGTAAGGGACATCGTCGAATGTCTCTTCGGCCCTGTGCGATGTCGGGTATGAATCAACCAGGTCTGGAAAATCTTCCAGAAAGGGAGATGTTTCAAGAGCCAACTCGTGGCGGAAATTCCTCCTCAATCGCTTCATCTCGCGCGAAGGAGGTCGAAAGCTGAGTGCGGGATTCGCTTTGAGCTGATCATCTAGAAGACCACTCTTGTAAACACCGTGCAAGTCATAGCATTCGGGTATTGAGTTTGCCTCCCTGATACCCTGAAGACCTCGATATCCATGGCCGCCAAGCAATCGCATTAGTACCGTCTCGTATTGGTCGTCTCGATGGTGGGCAAAGAAAAGACTATCGGCCCCCATAAATTCGCAGATACGACCGAGTGCACGATATCGATAGGTGCGCGCCAGACCCTCAACATTGG
The DNA here is from genome assembly GCA_002093855.1 of Fusarium praegraminearum. Classification (NCBI taxonomy): domain Eukaryota; kingdom Fungi; phylum Ascomycota; class Sordariomycetes; order Hypocreales; family Nectriaceae; genus Fusarium; species Fusarium praegraminearum. The sequence goes on along the minus strand of LXHY01000016.1, from coordinate 187,615 downwards.
GGAGTTTACGAGGATCGAGGCCGTTATACTTTTCATCCTTCCAGGCCAGGGGCGCAACATTGGCTCTTATATCGAGCTTGCGCAGTTCTTTGACGACTCCCGCAGCTTCTAAATCACTTCCGTCACGAAGTTTGTGGTCAACCACAACAGCCATGGCACCGTGAACGGGATTGTCTGCGACTTTGGAGCCTCTGAACATGCGGATGAATTTGGACACGAGGAAGGCGAGAGCCATTGAGTCCACACCTCCACTAATAGCCAGTACTGAAGGCATTATGTTAGTATACCAAAGACATTGAGGGACGTCAAGATGGATAACCTACTTATCCGCTGTGGCCTGGCAAAGCGGGCGGTTGGAAACCGGGGACGACATACTGCGTCGACGGCATCTTTGAACTCGGTGGAGGAAATAGGCCGAGGGGCATGATGAAAGACACGAGGTGCCTTATTCATTCCATTATATTGTCCAGCTTGAGCCTGGAGCGCAATCAGCGAGGGGAAAGTGATGCTGATAGGGAAAAGGTTAAAGGTTAAAAGTGGTGATGTCGGGATTCAAGCTTGAGTGGGTCTTTGTTGATTTGAATTCCGTTCAATGGATCTGGTGGGGCTGATGATACAGTACTAAGGCAAGTCATGGCGTTTGTGTTTTGTTATTGTAAGGCAGTTTGAGATGATAGGCTTTAGTTCAAAAGGACGACAGTTTACTATGAAACAAGAGACTTGAATGTTTCTACATGATTCAAGAGTTGATGTGTCCAAAGAAATTAGTCGACCTGAGAACAGCACTCCAATTGCCAAGAGGCATGGAACATCAACTAATCCATGTCAGTGGCACCTCTTCCAAGGCAGTGATCATCAATGGTCCATGGAATCACAAGCTTCTAGAAACGCGGTTGTCCAGAGCACAACGGTCAAGTAAACTTTAGTTGGTGGACCAACTGTAGACGGGTAGCCACTCGAGAGCTAAAGCTGGAAGATTAGGTGCAACCTAAGCTTGACTTTACTTGACTTTACTTGACTTTACCTTTGATAAATAAACAACAACAATCGTCATACATTAGCTATTCCCCGGATACTCACAGACAGGTTCGGCCGTCTTGTCCCAGCAAAGACACTCGCTAATAACCAACACTCATGCGGGTAATAAAGATAAAGACCCTCATCAACACCCCTGTCAACTGTCTCAAGTGATTCGCCTCCAAGGCATAAAGAGGCACCCCCTAGTAAAAAGCAGAAACAGCCTTGGGCTTGGGGTGGATAATGGGGTTTTGAATCATGGAGCATTGCCTTGAATCTCTGGCTGCAGCAACCCTCCTCTTCTTGTTGTTCGTCCTCGTGCCACCATCACAAGTCAAGTTGAGTTACAGTACAGTACCACTACTACTCCGTTGGTATTAGTGTGAACCCGTCGTCTTTGTTTATGTTTATATCCATCGTTACACTGTCAACTTTTATTCTCTCTCTCTCATCTCTCATCTCTCATCTCATCTCTCTTCGCGTCGACTCAGATCAAGTTCTTGGTTTAAAGCTAAGCTATCTTGTCGCTCCGCAACAGACCAAAACATCCCACCTCATGTGATTCAGACTAAGACTCCATCATTCATTCATCATCCCCATCCCCAGCCTCTTCCCATCTCGTTTAACTAGCTCCTTCAATCTATATCACTCCGCCACAACCGCCTCCATCTGTCTGAGCCGCATTTCTAAACACCCCCTGCGACAAACTGCGCGCCAGTTTAACTATCACAATATTATTTAAAGTATTAATATCACAAAAGCCCTCATGGTGTCCACGCTGGAGCCTCCAACCGCCTCCTCCGTCTCCCGCCGCGGCCCCTCGTCGATTGTCTCTCGCCAATCTCAATCACACTCGCGATCGAAGCGCTATAACCGCTCTCACACTGGCGGTACTGCCACCAATACCGCTCATGCTCTCCAAAATGACTTTCCTGTCTTTGGCACTGGCGATGTCGAGATCATAGTCCGCGCGCGCGACTCACCCTCCGATGCCGCTCCTGTGCAGAACCGTTACCTGCTCCATCGTCATACTCTTACACGATCCAGCGGCTTTTTTGAAAACAGCACATCGAACCAGTGGTCCCGCAATCGTGCACTACCAGCTGGCAACGAGCTCTCCCGTATCGGCGAGGATGGGGAAATCGATCCTGTCACCGGAAGCGACCTCAGTTCCAGGTCGCAAAGAGGAAGTGTGCCCCCGCCTAGGAAGAGATGGCGATACGAATTAGATCCGCGATCTGGACCGAATGATATCCCAATGCTGGTCCAGCGAGACGAATCGTCGCGAGATAATACACAGTCTTTGTTCGGTCCCTCATCAGCTCCACCTACCGTCAGTTCCAGAGACTCGCGATCCTCGAGAAGCTCCAAACACTCGCACTCGCGATCAGTGTCCAACTCATCGACCTCGAGCGGTTTCTTCCGCTCTGTCGCCAATCTCAGTCTCTCTTCGAACCACCCACCACCTGCAGCGGAGCTGTCGCAGGCCGACGAGGACCTTTTGCGCGACTACGACAACCTCTTTCGCATCTTCTACAACTACCCGCCCGTCCTCGATGGTGTCAATGTCGCAGATGCCTATGTCCAATGCAAGAGCTTGCTTAACCTCGCCGACCAATACGACGCCCTTGCTGTGGTGGGACCTCGAGTTGATCACCACATGCTGCAGTTCCAGTCACGGCTGTGGAAGCAAATAGCCAAATATCCGATTTCGTATCTGCGCCTCGGGTTTCTAGCTCGCAGCCGGGTCATCTTCCAGGAAGCCTTGATTCACGTCGTTGGGCAGTGGCCGGCAGGTGAGCGCAGTCTGCGTGCAGCCCTGCCCGATATTGTCTTGGATATCATCGAGGATAAGGTGGAGGAACTGGAAGAGACGGTCGGTCGCATCGAAGGACGCCTCTTCCGCCTTGGGCTCACCAACAGCCGTGGTGAACGTGTCGGCCCAAGCAACAATTACCTCGACTGGCTGTCCATAAGCTTATTCCGCCAATGGCTGGCCGACAACACCTCTCCGCAGCCGCCTCCAGATCAGCGACGCAGGATAACCTCCCGTGATGGGGGCCGCAGCGTCGTCGCCGCCCTACCTCCCGTCTCCCCACCGTTGAATTCTGTCGGACGTGCATATCGTCAAATCGGCTCCAACAATCCCGCCTCATTTCTCGGCCACGACGACTGCAAGCGCTTCCTCAAGCTCACCCCGGAGCTCTACAGCCGGGAGAACCTCCGGAGATTCGAGAAGCGTCTCGACGAGCTAAAGTCAATGGCCCGAGAAATCGTACGACCCCTCATGGGCAGCAACCTCGAGCTTGACATGGGCGACACATCACGCACACCGGATAGCATCACCTACCTCACCTGCACCACCGTTGGGAACCGAGACCTGCCCTGGGTGATGGAGGATCAGAATACTGTTGGACTCATTGCCAACTGATGAGTTATGATATGTGCGGTGCGGGTGCAGTACATGAGCTGGTGGTTGCAACGTTGATGCAATGCAACGATTCTTATGACCTGATGTTTTTTCTTTTCTCATTACCCTTCTTTTTTGGATTCTTTTTGCGGATACCCCATGCTTGGACATACTGTTGAAATCCCTTTGTGTTTGTCTTGTATAATCCCTGCGGCCTGGAACGCTGTTACTCGACGAGATTATATACTTTATATAGATACAGGACAGCCAAAGCAGATGCTGGTTGGACTACGGACAGTCGATACGACTCGGATGGAGCTGAGCTCTGTGATCGAATGGATCGTGTTTCTTATGATGACATATATAGAAATTGGAACTAATTTATGACGATGAGTTATCTTTACTTCTGGCTTGCAATAGTTCTCACCATCACATGCTTCTGAGTACCTTGACCTCTCTTAGCACTCAAGGATAAAGGCCAGGTACGGATACGGCACTATCAGGTTCGCTTACAGGCTACAATATGCCGCTGGACAATCTGGGCATCGCTCAGGCACAAACAAATAAGCCCAACATTGTATGATTCAGGCCATGCAGTTACAACGGTTTCCGCGTGGGGATTGAGCTAGAGCTAAACTGAACATTGCATGATATCAGCGATCGTCAACATTCACACCGTCAATGCAGACTGTGTCTGACTCTTGCAGTTAACAATTGTGCTCTGCACAAAAGAATAAAGGTCCAAGCGGTCTTTTAAAGAACAAAAAAAGAAATTGTTCGACAACGACAGGATTCGAACCTGCGAGGCCGAAGCCAATAGATATCCAATCGTAACGATTCAAGTCTATCTCCTTAACCACTCGGACACGTTGTCTGGTGTTTTTGTTGAAGGACGAGCGAGAGTTTGGGTATATATATACAAACACACTCTTCCAATCCAAACTCGATAGTTATTTTTCTGTGTGACTGTTGCCTTGAGCAGGCATCAGTTCATGTTTTTGTATGCATATAAATATTTTCTGGCATTCAGCTACATATTGTATAGCTGCAATATCTACGCCAAGCCCATGTTCAGCTGGTTGTCGTGCTGTGCAGCCATGTTCTGGTGACAGTGTAAGCCGTGAATGAGGCCACTCACTCACAACCTACCCTATTGACACAACTATCATACGGATGAAACGGATCACTCAACGACGATGCTTACTGGGGCATTGTAAATTGAACGGGTGATTTCTTTCTTTTTTATTTGTATCTTAAAAACAGTTTCAAAACGAGTGAATGCCTAAATTGACACGAGTTTGTTGTCTTTTAATGCTTGTGAGTTACCATCTGTCCTCGTATCCACAATCCAATCACGATGTCGAGAGGCATCGCCACAACAGTTCACGCAAGGTCACTGCCTAGGTAGTCACTCAGGGGTTCACGGTTACAGCATGATTCATATAACAAACTTATCATTTTGTCTGAGTAGGATTTAAATATCTGTTCATTATCTGCCCCCAAAATAACCAGTTTCAACCAATTTCATCTCCCTCTTCCTTCACGCTGTTATAAACAACATTTTGATACATACAAGCACTGAACAGGAGAAACATTTGCTCTTAGGTTCCATCAAAGACTATGTCTCAGCATGCTGACATCTCTGTCAAGTTTCCTCCTGACTAGAGGATGAGACCCAACAAATCGACACAACAATGAACATATATCGAACTGTCCCAACAGCTTAGACCAGCACGACCAAACTCCATGATATCCTGAAGTTTCCAAACAAATCCTCAACGATGGTATCTCTGCGATGCACGGTTTCGATTTGATGACCCCCGACGGTGTGACCGACTTATCTCTACTTGACCCTGCAACGGCCCCTGCTCGGGTCTCCAACCAGCAGGATGCAAACCCGGCAGCTGAGGAGCCTCGTGGGATGCCTTTTCTCTTTGAAATGTCTCCTCATCGATCAAACGACGGTTGTGAGCATGGTCGAGGAAGGGGAAGTCTGAACGGATCTGTCTCCCCGTCACGCCTCTCCGGAAGTGCTTCGCGATATGGTGCATTCGTTGTCGGTAGCATGCTTCAGGGTTGGGTGGGCTATATTCAGATGCGCTGAACTTTCGATCGCAGAACCAACATACGCATACTGAAGGAAATACATTGCCAAGGTGGAAGGTCACGATGTGCTCGACCCATCCAGCCTCATCATTGGGATTGAACGTTGCATTGCACCCTGTATAGCGTTCGAATTCGCATACAAGAGGGGAAGAAGGTACCGAATACTGTTGGTATGGGATAGAAGCAGGAGGAGGAGGAGGTGCAGTGTGAGTAGATGAGGTTTGAGGAGTGGGCATGTCGAAGCAGGACGACATGTATGTCGAGCTACTGGCGTTCGACATGCTGACACTTTGGGTAGGAGGGCTATTTGCACCTTCGTCTGGGAACATCAAGGTTGGAGCATAGTACATTGGTGTAGGAGTGAAGGGATGCTGTGAAGGTCGTGCTCCTCTTCTGTTATTGTGCTCACTGATGAAGCCGTTTATGTCGTCGACAAGGTCTGGCATCTTGACGGGGTATATGCAAGACGCAACGGGAAGGGACGTATGCCAACAAGTTTGAAGAAGGGTGGTGTGTATATTGAGTCGAAAGTGAGTCAACTCAAGAGATGAAGGGTGATAACAGAGGCAGTGACTTATATCAACCGTCAATGGTCGAGTCTTTGGGAGAAGCTGAGTGCAAACCAAACACAGAAGAGCACACACGATGAAGAAGAATTCAAGGTCTGAAGACACAAGACAAATTGAAGAAGAGCTGAAGGATAACGACCAAAGAGAAGGGAAACCAACACTTCTTATCCCCATACCAGCCATACCAACATCAAGCGTCAGCACCAGCACCCTCCCCAATGACAACCATTCTATATCGGTAGCTTCGTCTAAACCACCAAGCATCTTATTCGTCACTGGCCTCCCAAACCACTACTAGGAGCGCCATGAACGCTAGCACACCAAAATGACGAGGAATGCAGTGAAAACCTGCAGCCCTTCAGTGCATGCATGCATGGACACGGAAGCTATGCCCCATCATCGACAATCTCTATGGAGTTTTCATGCAGTCAGTCGGTCGAAGCCGAAGATACGCGGCCTAGTCGAACAAGATCATGGCCAATTGGGAGATGCTGCGATGTATGTAGTGCACCGTCGATGGTGTACCATGGGGGAATGTGTGCGACATGGAGCAAAAAGGCGGGGAGTTTGAGAGTTAAAGTCACCAAACTTCTAAAGACAATCGATATCCCTGGACTGGCAAAGTTGCTTTCAGAGGCAGTTGGAGCGCGGGGGAACTCGAGAAACCCCCAAAAGTTGAGGCTCAACTGGCCTGGAGCGTGGGTAAAAGTGTGTAATGGGAATCCATTCGAACCCTGGCCGTCGAAATACTCGTCTGACTGACCTGACCCTTGGACATGGTAGGGTTTCAGTCCGAATCATATGCACAGCCTAATCGGGGTTCAGTTACCGACTCTGATTGACTGCTAATTCAGACACAGGAGCATACAATGTTTGATCAAGACGAAACATTTCGTATTATTTCAGGAACCTTCTCGTCTATCTCTTCAACGGCAATATTAATGAGCACTCGATTCATCTCGCAGTTCGAGGTCGATTATACTCATTCATATCTGATCGACAAACATGGGATGCATATGAGTCAACTCTAAGCAATTACGACGTGCAGCATGACCCTGCAAGACGTCCGAGACATTTCAACGCCAAGCAGGCTGCTGCCGCAACCCTTTTATGCATCTTTTTAACATTCCTCGATTAACCGTAAATGCACGCAGTCAGGAATCGTGAGTTGGCATGCATTTCCGAAAGCCAGCATCAGCCCTATGTGGACAGTATAGAAACAAGTGGGTGTTCACAGTAATCAGCCAGACAAGGAATGCATTGCGATGGCAGCCTGTTCGAACTGTCTCAGTACCCCGTTCCCATTTCTCCACAAGAATATGACTGAGATGAACTGATAGTGTCAAGATGAAAACAATTGAACATGTTCTATTCAGGGTTTATCTTGACTATCCACGTTATTCTCTACAATTGAGCTACAACATACACCATTATATGACAGCCAGGTCATGTTACGGTACCACAATTGATACAAAACAGCTGTCATCACTAAGCGCAGAATTGGTAAAAAAACAAGCCCTTGAAACTTTTACTCTTTTACTCATATCATTTTGACATAACTTTTCTATAACATTTTAATCATGATCCCAATAGCGTAAGCTTCTTAACCCCTGTCACAACAGGAGGCTCCAACTTCTTTCCCTGACCCATAACGAAATCCTGCAACACTGCTTCTCCTCCAGTAGCGTGCCACGCCGGCTCGCCCTCGTTCTTCTTCTCACCCTCGTTCTTCTTCTCACCCTCGGTCTCCGACGACTTGAACACCTCGGAAACAGCAGAGGTACAAGCTTCGGACACCTCAGCCATGAGAGCTTCAGCGGCGCGTGCTCGCTCGGGCATGTTTCTTCGGACAAGCGCAAAGATGAGACGCTCGGTATCTGGTGCGGCAGCGCTTACACGGTCGATCAGACGGCGGATACTGTTGACGAGATACTCCTCCTCGTAAACGGTTCCCTTGCGTCCGCGAGCACGCTTCTTTTCTTCGCGCTTGCGGTTCTTGCTTGTCGCTCGACTGACGCCTGTTCCAGCTGTGCCCACACTGCCAGCCTTGCCTGTGTATCGTGTGAATAGTGATGCACTGGTGCTGACACGGGAAGATGCTGCGACCGAGACATCGTCGGGGATGTCCATGCCACCGGCGCGGTCTCCTTCGTAGAATGCAAGAGGATCTTCGATAGCCTTGCGCCGAAGCTCAGCAACACGAGGAATCTGGGCCTTGAGCTGAGCCTTGCAGTCAGCGAGGAACTCAGTTGTAGTGCCTAGTGCATCGGCAAGACCAGTATCAACGCTGGTGGTAAGGAGATCGGGACGGTTGCGCTGGATGACAAGACGGATGGCATCGGCGAAGTGATAACCCTTGCAGAGGCAATTGACAGCCATGTCAATTGAATCAAGATACTCGAGGTGGATGGTAGCCGCAGACGAGTAATCCTTGGCTTCCCAGAGGGCATCCGCAAGGTTGCTGGCGAGATCAGCCATGGACTCAGAAGACATGGGAGGCTGTTGCTGAGCTGCAGTGTAGAGACACTCCTGCCAACACGTAGCGCCGGCGGTTCGGTAGCAGCTGGTTGCCTTGGCATAGTTTTCAAGAGACTCGTAGGCGAGACCTGCCTCGCGGTAAGCCGAGGTGGACTCTAGGTAAGCGGCATAGGCTGCTGTGAGTTCTCGAAGACGAGGAGGATCGTATCGGTAGAGACGTAGAGAGTCGTGGTATAAAGAGTGTTTTGTGGTGTATGCAAGAAGTTCATCAAAGACATCCATGATCTGGAGATGGCCAAGAGCCTTGACACGGCGCTCAAGGTGATCGTCGATTTCGAACTTTCGGCGCAGCTCTGTCAAAGAGTGCAGGTTCTGAATAAAGGGCAAGTATTCCCGAGGATCGCGCTGAGACTGCTGAGCGACGAGGAGAGCCAGTTCAAGATTGTAAAGACCCAGAGCATTCTCGTAGAGACGATTGACGTCGACCAAGAAGCAGATGTGCTCGACAGCCTTCTCGGCAATCTTCTCATCCTCACGCATCAACTCAGAAACGAGGAGGAGACCGTCATCGAGGGCAGGCGGTGACTTGCACACGTGCGCAGTAATGGTGTTCTGGAGGTTGGTGGCCTTGCGGCTCTGTAGGGCGCTGAGCAGAGCATCGCAGACGGTGTTGACCTTTGCTGCAGAGCCTCGTGGAGCAGGAGACAAATCCGAGGCAATAGCATCGGCACCAAAAGCCTTTGATCGTTTTGTATCTTGGTACATGGTCTGAGTAACGTCTTCGGCGCTGTTTGGTGTTAGATTTGAACTGGAAGGTGTGACTAGCGAATATCTTACCGAAGCGAAGAGAGGAAGAGATCAATGTGAGCAACATCTGGGATCTGGTCGAGGAAGTGTCCCACGTTGGCCAAGAACTGCTCAGGCTGATGATCGTAAAGAATGTTCATGTCCACACGCTGAGTTCGACAGTATGAGAAAGCACGGGCGTAGTTCTTCTCATCGATCAGGTTACGGATACCCGCCACAACCAAGGCTCTAGGGAAGACAGTCTCAAGGTTTCCACGGGGCATCTGAAGAACGATGCTCATGTTGGAGGGGATGGCAGTGACAAGTCGTGATCCTCGCTCCACGCTACGACATCGTTCGTCGGTCTCGGGGTCATCCTCGGGAACTTCGAGCTCTGGTTGGTATTAGCGACTGATCGTGAAAGAGAAAGAGTGGCTTACCGTCGACGTTGGCGGACAAGTGAACGAACTTGACCAAGTGGTTGTTGGTAGTAAAGATAAGATGGCTGGGGGTGACGACAAAAGATGTGCAGTTCTTTGCTAGGAGGCGAGAGTTGGCGTAGATGTGACCATTCCTGGATAGACCAAAGGCAACAATCTCATCATCAACTTTGCTAATCTCAAACCAAGGAAGTTGTGTTTGGAATTGGACGGGAAGAATCTCGTTGCCCGACTCGCCGATGTGGAACAGCTTTCCTGAGTTGTCTTGACCATAACCCGTGAAAGAGCTATCGTCTTGGTAACTGGCTGTAGCAACCAAGACCTCTTGAGAGTTGACATCAGCAGCAGATGTCTCACCCTCACCGGTAGCCTCTACAGATCGTTGGACGAACCCCTTTTCTTCCTCAAAGCCGAAGTAGTGGAATGCGTCCGCAACAGCAGCGATTCTCAAAAGGACGTTGTAACCCGGGCTGGCCATCTCGTCAAAGGTGATCTTCTTTGACACCTGCGGCTTGATAGATTTGCCGTTCTTGACAGGCCAAGTATAGATATCGATGCCTTTTCGGTGGAGGATAGCAAAAGAGGTATTGTCACGACCAAAGGCAACGTCGACAACGGCAGCGGAAGCTGTAATGTCGAACATTGACATGGGAGGCGGCACGTTGACTGTCCTAAACGGAGTCAATTTGACCGTCTCGCCATCAATAACCGCAACGGCGCCGTTGTCGTGTGGTGGCAGACACGATCCCCTTGCTGTATAAAAGATATGCTCAGCTACAACCACGTTGCTTGTAGATGCAGCAGCGAAGCGCAGGGCCTTCTCAGGATGCCAAGAAATACATGTAGAGCTAGCCTCTATGGGCATCTCTTGCTTGAGATACCAGTGGTAGTTGCCCATTGTCCATAGCTGAATCATATCCTTGAAGATGACTGCCAGGACAGTAGAATCCGAGTTCCACTCAAGACGAATCTTCTCGTGAGCTTCCACTGGCCCAGAGGGAGAACGAAGTGTGAACTCTCCGTGTCGCAGACCATTTCTCTCGAAGAAAACAACATCTATACGGTTTGAGAATCGCTGAATACCAGCCATCAGGTTTCCAGCTGGTCGCCAACTCAGAGCAGTCTCAAAGCCATCGACAGGCTCACTTGCGCTGTCAAGTTCGCCCTCTCGTGAGTAGACTCGAATAACACGGCGGGATCCCTCTTGCACAGAGTTGATAGCGACATAAGCGCCGTCTCCTCTCCAGCTAATGGTCGTCGCACCGTCTTCCTGGGGGCTAGGTACGCCTTCGTCAACCTTTTCAGGGATAGTAGGATCGCGCATGGCCTTTGCGCCTCGACCTTGGAACTGCGTCTCCTTTTTTCCCCAACCAACGGAAACATGCTTGGATGCGTTGAGATCCTCGACTGTCATTGTGATTTCTGCAACGGGGTCGAAAGTAGATCCCATAAAGATAACATTATTCTCTTTTGTGACGACGATAAGTAGCTCTTCGTCAGGAGACCACCGAGAGGCAGCAATGCCAGCATCGATGGAACCGACAATTTCGATGTGAGCATCTTGTCCTGAGAACTCATCTTCTTGGACTGTGATAATGTCGCCTCCCTCAAGGACAAGACATGTAGTCGCTGAACCACTGAGATATTGCAGACTGACAACTCTGTCGACAGCAAGATCTGGTGTTGGGCTGGGAGCATCCCAAGTTGCGACTGTACGAACTGAACTACAAATAGTAAGCGACTGTTGATGTCGTGTGTAATAATGTAATATTCTATGAGATAGATAGATAGATAGATACTTACATATCTTGATCGCCAGCGACCCTTAGCAACTCGATACTACTGCTCTCCTCGGTAGGTCCAGCTACGCAGAGAACCTCATCCTTTTCCGGATCCCAACAAGCAGCCGTGACATTAGCACGCTGGAATTGTCCGAATCGAATGTTTCGAAGGTTGCGCATCTTGGCTGATGATGTGCAGCTATGGTTCGACCAGTACCAGGTTTATTTTTGTCTGGTCCCCCTTCGGACAAGGCCGACAGATCAGATTCAAGTGGTGATACTTTTGTTCTTCCTTGTTTCTTTTCTTGGGTGTGATGCGGCGATGAATTTGCTAGATTTGGAGTCGATGGCCGAATTCGAGATTTTTTGCGGTACTTGGTGAGGTTGGTGGGTAAAGTAGCCATGCGGGGTGGTTTAGCCTCTGCGATACCTGCCATGACTCCCAAGTAAAGTACCTAACAGTCGCCATCGTTGAAAGTTCTGATCAATGCCCGCATCACACATTCTTTTCCTTCTTCATACGACTTAGGTATAACTAATGCAGGTTTCCCCCGTTTAACTATTCCGGGCCTCGGCGATTGAAGATTTTGTCGCCTCATTTTGTATTTTATTACCCTATTTTAATGACCTGACCTTTTCAATTCAGCCATTTTCCGTCTTCTTATACCTGATCTTGCTCGCCCTCCTTCTCGTGTTGATTGACTACCTATTCCTAGTTTCACTTCCATCTGCCGTTTATATCCAGCTGCAGCTATTCCCATCACATGCCGATCGCCGCTATCCGTTCAGCTATTGGCTTCCATCTCTCCGCATTTCATCTGCTCTCTCAACACCAACCCCAACAACTTAACCTTCCGTGCTAGGCTACTTCTTCGCCTGGGCATTGTCTGTGTCACCACATTAACGATACCTTCTCCGATAACGAAAACCCCATCGTCGTCAACATGGACGTTGCATACAACCAACACGCCGACCGCGCTCGTCGCAAGAACCGCTCCTCCTCCAATTTGAACCATCTCTCTCTCGCGCCCTTGACCGCCAAGCTTCCCCTCAACGACGACGAGCTCATAGCCGACGGAATTACATCACACCCTCACTCGCCCATCCACCCAATTCCTTCTTACATCCAGGGCAAGTCGGCGCCCACGACTCCGCGTCTTTTCGCTCGCTCTCCTACGGCACCGCGCTCACAGTCTAGCACTCGAACCTCATCAACACCACTCGCCAAGAGCAAATCCGCATCCCACCTCGCTGCTAGCGGAACGCGAAAAGCTCCATCAGGTCGTGCAACACCTAAACGCCCCAAGGATGATATGAGCTTCAGCATGCGCCATCGCAATGATAGCGATTGGCTACTTCGAACAGGCGCGCTCATGAGCTCCGAAGCTCGTGAGTTCAAGGGTCAGACGTGGCTAGTCTCGCGTCAAAGCTCAACTAGCCTTGGGGGAATGGACCCTGATGAGGATGCATTTGAGAACGAGCTTGCCCGTGAACGCGAGCTTACGAGTCGCCATGCTAGCCGTCGTGGTAGCGTTGCTCCAATCCCGGAGGATGCATCTCCCTATGCCAGCCGCTTTCCTAGCCGCACTCACAGTCGCTCCCATAGCTTGACCCGACCCCGGAGCCTACTTCATTCCCCCCTCGAGCTATCTACAGCTACAGAAGGGTCTTACTTCCCCCACCAAGAAGTCAACAGCGAGCTTCCCGGCCCTGATTTTGTCAATCTTGACGAAAAGCTGGAGGAGCTTGAACAAGATGTGGCACAAGACGACGAGGCCACCGTGCGACGGCTGGTTCGAAAAGGCCAAGCAAACACAGGCACCTGGTTTGGCAGCGTCTGGTCTCTCTTCTCAGTAGAAGAAGATGAAGAGGATTCGGACGAGGACAGTGATGAGACGCCACGAGACAACGAATCTCAACTCGGCCAGTCTCGTAGCTGGTCGTCCCACAATTTAGCAGGCATATCAACAGTTCCAGACGAGCGCGTGCCCCCTCCAAAAGCTGATGAAGGCGGTTGGAAGGATGCAGCCTGGTTGTTGAGCGTGGCCACCAAGGTGATGTTTTAGACAGAATGAGTTCCTGAAACTAAGACGATAAACCGTGTCGGCATGATTATGCAAGTGGTAAAGGGTCAGGTTTGGTAAAGTAAAAAGAGAATGGACAAAGAGCGTAATATGTTAATATTGTTTTCCTGATTTATATAGCCTCGGCCTTGCTTCCAGATAGCAGACTTGCCGAGATAGATACTCTGATTTCCCTAGGTGCCTTTCTTACAACCAAGCCGCGGATGATGGTGGGCTCGGATGCTGTTTTCTTGAAACCTTGTCGAATAAATATGGCATTTCCAATCAAGTCCCATCAAGATGTGTTTCCTTGGCTTCAATACCGGTGCCGTCCATGCTTTCCTGGGCCGGCGCGGGGTCCGTTCACCGCCCCACTCCCCTTCCGCATCCCGGGAGTCAAGCATCAAGTCAACTGACAGCCAAAGTGTGCCACGTCACTTTGGCTGTCCTGTTTGTTTATACCGTATGCTGCTTACCTATGCACACTGCTACGATTCGAGCCCAAGCGGATGCAAATAAGAAAAGAAAGACAAAGAGATACTCACCGCAATCATTCGGCTAAGGCGCAAGAACTGAGTAGAATAAATCAAAACCGGTTTGTGGGGGGTTGTCACCTCGCAGGAGGATGTGCTGCGGGCCTCGAATGGGGTCGTTCCGTGCGGGAATGATGGCAGGGTATTGCAGATGGGCTCGGTGTGAGATATGTCACCCGTCAAGCTTTGCTATATGTCGTATGGGACTCGTGTATGTGACAGTTGATGCGCTCAGCTGAAGCCATCTTGTCCAATTCGGCAATTGGTGGTTCGATTGTGATGTGGATAGCGTTGCGCGGAATAGAAGTGACGGGATTCCGCCAAATTTCCTCCTCTGAAGAAGTGTAGTTTCAGGTACTGGCCGCGCAGAAAGTTGCCTGTTTCGCTAAGCAGTCCGAGTGTAGTTAATGGTTTGCGGTGAGGTCCAATGTGGTGGAGACTAATTGCGAAGACGGCCCAATATCAAGAACATCACTCGAAACATGGATCACTTGATGAGATCCTGTATTTAAGTGGGAGCATGATTAATGCCCCTCTGAATGACAGGTGGGTTTTAGCCGGCAGTTAATTCAACCCAGGTGTTCATCAGCCAGCTTCTATACAACTCACAAGAGTCAAGGGCCCTGTCTACATTGTAGTTAGCTAGACCAGCCGACGAATAGCTAGCATGGCAAGCGCACCAGCTGTTAAACCGTCGACGGCTAAGCCCCGCCATCAGTCATGACATGACTTGACCATGATCGTGACCGTGCACGAGGGGCAGCAAGCAAATTGAGGGGTGCTAAATGAGATGATCAACGGACCCTGCAGGGACCGACATTGGCGTAGCGAGACCAACCCAAGCGGCGAAGCAAGCCACAAGTCGACAGGAGAGGAAACATGATGGAGAAAATACCGCAATGAGCACCTCTGCGGTGGCTGGTGTAAAATGCAGCATTAACTTCCATGTTGCAATCTTTGAGGGGTTCGTTACGTTGGCTGGAGCCAGCTTCTTCGAAGGGTGGGCCAGCGGGCATAAGGCGGCGTGCATGTCATCCTAAGCTTCCCAATGCTTGCAGGAGCTTGCTTTCCCAAAAGTTGGAATTCTGTCAGAAAGCTACAGCACCCAAGGCCTAGATGCCGATCGTATCCAGTCTAAGCAGGAACCAAGAGTTGGACAGGTGGGCCGGTGACTCGGTGAACATTGCGACTTGTCTCGAGACTCGAGAGACAGTCCCTGACAATGTGGCTACCTTTCTTGTCTTTAGGTCGGGATACCACGGGTAAACAGCTTAGTGAGAAATCTTTCGGCCGATAAATATTGAACGAGGAAAGGGACGTTAACATGAGATGGGCTATCAGGGCAAAGGCTGGCTAGCAAGTGAAGGGAATACCAGGTACCAAGTATAGGTCATATCGAGCTTCTTCAGCCTCGGGTGACGGTTTCCTGGGCCCCGGAAACGTAGATACATACCACACCGGAGGATTTATCTCTTGACTATCATGGAGCCCATGACCAATGACCGGTCGGGTGGATATAACGAGACTCTTGACTCTGTTGTCCCCTGTAAGCCATTTTTATGTGCGGCATTGTCAGCATGAGCTGTGGAAAGTCACCATATGAAACGTCCTTTCTGTCTTGGATCCCGGATGCAGGCCGAAAAAAGCGTTCCTGCCCATGATCGCATTTGGATTTGGCTCGTTTTATGGTGTATGCTGTCGTTATAGACTAGCGGAATAAGTAGGTACGTGAAAGCTCAAGCATTTTGCGCTAGGCGGATGCGGTTGCGAGTCCCGGAGAACCAGAACGAGGACGAGGACGACAAGACGAGCGACTTTCTAATTCTTTTCTCTTGGAGAGAGAGCCTTCGATCGCGTGCCGAGTCAGCGATGTCGAGAAACGTCTGTACTATTAAGTTATCGCGTGGCACAAGCATGGATGGCACTGACCTGGCTTGGCCCGACCTGACCAGACCTGACCTGGAGAACAGAACAGAACAGAGTCGCGGTGCAGATACACATCAAGAACCAACGGCGACAAAGGAGACTGAGTGACTGGTATGATGGATGACAGGCGATCTTTTGCGATTTCGGGATTGGTGCGTCAAATGGAAGCTTTGGAATCTAGGCCTTTTGCTTCCTGACGGAATGGAACCTAATGATGCAAGAGCTGTCCCTTCCCCAATTTTCTCTCTCTTTTCTTCCTTTTTTTAGTGGACTCTTGTACAAATCACCGACGTAATCGGCAGGGCCCTTGTACCCCTCCTACCCTCCATGGGACTGCCTGGGCCCTTGCGACTGGGACGGGGACCAGGACTAGGACTGGGGGCTTTACGGTTCGCCCACCTACAGGTACTGTCTGAAGTGTATAGTGCAATTCAACAAGTGATACTCGTCCATTTAGTATCTACTAACATGGGGAAGTTTTCCTCTTTCATTCACCCTGTTGTTATTCTGCCTACCTACTACCTGGGTATCCTTTGTCTTGACATTTTACCTACAACTCATTGCGGGATTCCTCAACGGCTTTCCTGTGCCCCGGATCCGACCCTTTGCGTGCTCTCCAACGTTATATGCAGCCACTGTCGTCAGTCGTACCAGGATAATACTCCTCGGGATCTCCCGCAGAACGTCAGTGTTAGATCACAGTTCGACAAGACACTCACACTCTCTTAACCGCACGCGTTGAGTACCGCGGTATTCACAAGCGCGAAGAGACACAACCGAGGGACCTAGAAGTAAAAAGAAAAAGCAGAATAAGAAAAGAAACATTGATAGGTATATTCTTATCTGGACAATTGCGCCCTATATATCTCACGCCCCAGAGGTAAAGCAAGAGACTTTACAGTTTGGTGGCCCCGCCTCCCACTGTCATATAGCCTGGTAAGAAGACATGTCCCTCTATCCATTGCACATTTGTCTTTCTCTCTTTTTTGATTCTCGTTGATATCTCTTCCGCTGCACCCTTCTTCATTTACAAAGAACAGGGTGCCGGTACCTGATATACTGTATGTTTCTCGTCTATTCGACCTTAGTTAGAGGTCAGGTCGCCTAAATTTTCATCATTTCCGCACTAAACACCATCCCCCACTCCCCTAAACGTGCCGTCTCCCAGTCTCCCAGTCTCGGATGGATGAATGGGTTTTGGATTCGACGCCTTGCATTTACTAGAGCGGCTCAACCCCACTCACAATGGCTCTGTATTGTCTATTGTACTGTTGTCCCCTGGTGGTTATCCGTTTCCATATCCATTCTAGGTACCTGGACGACACGACCCTCACTCTCCATCGTTAGCCCCTCACCTATGAGGTTTGACTGCCCACATACCAGCAGCCGATATCACACACTTCTTAACCGCCGCCTTTCTGGCTAAGCCATATCACTCGAGCCATTATTCTGTTTTTCTACTTTTGTTTTATTTTGATTTGCGCTGCTGTGCTGTGCTCTGCGCTGCTGTGCTCTTCTCTGCATTTTCCTTCTCTACACGTCCTCGTTGCATATATCGTCATCGCTCGGACAGCTGCTGCTCCTGTCAACTCAAAAATCAGAGACCCCCAATCCAGCAACCTCAGGTACAAAAAAAAACACCCTTGAATCAGTCCGCGCAACGGCTACTTGCCAGCACCTGCTGCTATTGTCGTTCTTCTGTTTTTACCTCTGTTGTCACTGCTACCACCTGCTGGAGAGTGACAAGCTGTACTTGAGCGCT
This sequence comes from Fusarium praegraminearum, assembly GCA_002093855.1. Classification (NCBI taxonomy): domain Eukaryota; kingdom Fungi; phylum Ascomycota; class Sordariomycetes; order Hypocreales; family Nectriaceae; genus Fusarium; species Fusarium praegraminearum. The sequence continues at coordinate 169,744 of LXHY01000016.1, read as the reverse complement.
ATTGTTTCGCTTGCTCTGCGACTTGAGACCCCTAGCCAGCCACTCCATCCACAGTCTCGTCATCTTGTTCCCTTCCCCTCGGGCCAAGCTTCCACAAACGTCCGGCTCCAGCTTTACCACCTTCAACCTCTGAAAGGAATATCTTCTATTCACTATTTCTACTCCTGAGTGGCCTTGGCTTTGGACCACTGTCTGTTTACTGTTTGCGCATCATTTATTATATCTCTTATATGGTCGAGTCTCTAATACTTTCACAGCTTAGGTGTCACCAACTCCTTTCGCCGACCTGTCACTGCCACTTCCACCGGCCCCACGCTGCTACCCCAGAGCTGTTCAGCATCGCCTCACTTTATCAAAATCGGTACCTTCGTCACGAGATCATAGAAATACAAGCCGAAATGTCGCCAGCTGAAGACAAGGTGGGCTCGATACTGGCCGCACAACAGCTCGAATATTGTAACTAATGACTCTCACCCACAGAGCGAGCCCGTTGGCGATGTAGAGTTTGGCGATAACATCGACATGAATACTTTCGAGCAAATTCTGGAGATGGATGAGCCAGGCGACACCGAGTTCAGTTCATCCATCGTGTTCGGTTTTTTCGAGCAGGCAGAGGAGACCTTCGACCAGATTAAGGAAGCACTGTGAGTGGAATCCAACAAATATTAGTCCAGGATACTCTGTGCTCTGAGAGAAGAACTTTAACTGACCATTTTTTTCTCCGATTTTAACAGGGAGAATGAGGAACTTGAGACATTGTCCTCTCTTGGTCACTTTCTCAAGGGTTCATCAGCGACGCTGGGACTCGTCAAGATCAGGGACGGATGTGAAGCGATCCAGCGATATGGCAAGAATGAGAACTTGGACGGCTCTCCACTACCGGACGACGAGAAATGCCTAAAGCTCATTGGTGACTATTTCAAGGCTGTTAAGGAAGACTACACCACGGTGGAAGCCCTCCTGAGGCAGTACTACGAGCAAAAGGAATAACGCAGTCACCCAAACAATGCCTAGGATTAAGTCGACAAGCCACGTTCGGACCAAGACCAGCCCTCTCAGCGGCATAGTAGTCCACTGGGAGGCTTGTTGTCGACCTTGGATGAGGGACATTTTCTTTTCATCAAATAGTCGTTGTGTTTAGGTATATTCAGGGATGGAAGAGGCCGGGTTCATCGAAGCAGATACCCCAGGCCTTGAAAGGCTTGAGGCTTAGAGGACGACCCGCCAGGTCAATCAGATCAGGGGTTTTACGAGGAAGTGCAGAAGGACATACCATTTCACTCCTCTTTGAATTGAAAAGCCTATTTGAAGATCCATGATGATGAAGAAGAGACGTTTGGAGATAGACTTGACGAAGTACTAATGGAATTGGTGCAAAAAGAAGACTGCCCACCATGTAACTTCTTGATCTGGTATCTGTTTCCAGGATCATTGCTTTGGTACTTTGTGATGTCTATCTCATGGAATTCCTTTTCACTCTTTGTCCTGGAATCAGTCACTTTGTTGATTATCGGATCCTTACCACTATGGCAGATCTGATACGCCTCCCGAAAGCTCTGACATTGGTGGGGTAATTTTGACGCACCTTGAAGTACTGGAACTACAGAAACCCGCCGATACGAAGACCTGACATCATCGTGGTGTTACCAGACAACGTCAGATAGGTTGCACAGAGCGTGTTAGTTATGTTTCACAACCACCACTCTACCGCGTGGCAGGGTGTGCGGGTTTTCTTATATTTGTGCTCTACGAGTTGGAGTATCTGGCAGAATTATGCCGATAATAAGATTAGTTTGCTAACTTGAGCAGTTGACTACTAGGAAACTTTGCATTGTACATCAAACATACTCCTGTCTTATAACGTTGCGAGTAATTCCTTGTCGAAAGGATACCTTACTTTACTCTGCGAAAACTCAACAAGCGGAAACATGCCACCCAAACCAGTCAGGGCGTCTCCGACACATTTTGTGTGCATTCCCCTAGCCGGGCCACAGCTCACGAGAACCGTGGCTGCTTTCTGTACCGAAGTCACCAATCCGGCCAGCTTCGGTATTCCCCCAACGGCAGTGCGTCCAGTCGGCACGATGCATCTGACGCTCGGCGTCATGAGCCTCAAGGATGAAGGCATCCAGCAAGCAACCGAAGTACTCAAGGGCCTGAAATTGAGCGAGTTCCTTGCAAGTGCTAGGACTGGGACATCGTCGACTGGGGAGCCACTCTCACTAACACTCAAGGGCTTACATGCCATGCAATCACCGGCAAAAACTTCGGTGCTTTACGCTGCTCCTGTTGACACGGAGGGAATCCTTTACAAGTTTTGCGAACAGATCAAAACTACATTCCAAGAGGCTGGACTGATGGCCAAGGAGGATAGACCGTTGTTACTACATGCAACTGTCGTCAACACCATCTATGTCAAGGACGACAGAGGAAGGAGGATTCGAGAAAGGCTGACAATCGATGCGCGGGACATGGTCAGTCTCTATGATGACTACGTTTGGCTGGAGGATATGCCTCTGGACAAAGTTACGTTATGCCGAATGGGTGCAAAGAAGATTGAGGGAACAGAAGATGAAGCTTATGAAGTAGAGGCCGAGATTGAGCTCTAGCGGAAGTCTGGACGGTCCAACAGCACATCTTTCGCGATATCGTGGCTGAAGTCTTGGCTTAGAGAAGCCTAAAGATGAGCTGTGCATTAGGCTGCTACATTACCCTGGTGGAGAAGGAGACATGACATGACATATGATAAATTACCTCGAGACGAAACACGAGTGGTTTTGGACAAGGCAGAAGCTTTATCTCTTCGTATTCAACAACGATTACCGACCATCTACCATGAGAGTTGGAGGCTGACATAGCAGTAGAGAGTGTCGATTTGGAACCAACAAACAGGCAACAGTATTTCGGCTAGAGACAAATCTCTTTGATTGACCTCTAATTTAGTACTTGAAAGGCATGATAATGCGCAATTGACTGCCTCTGTCGTGAGCTTGTAATCATAGACCCCAGTCGGCTCGTTCGAAATCAGTCCTGAGACGTTACTATAAACTCAGAATTAGCGCACCCTCCAGTGGATGGCCGCCTAAAATCCTTAATCAACTGTTCCTCTCCAGGCATCAAAATACAGAAACCAACGTCATCAACATAACTCTCCAACATATCTCCATGCGATCGACCAAGCTTCGATAGAACTTCCACCGCACTTGATGCCAGAAACAATGTGGAAACAGGATCGCCTATCCTTGGACCCCACGACTTGACGATCCGATCCTCTGCAGTGGAGGTATACGCACACCACACCGAGATCTGACAGCTCCGCCTCGTTACCGCCATGAACAACTCTGAAAAGCGCCGCCCGGGCACCGGAAACCCGTCTACCCATACCCTACGAACCGGTGCTTCGAGCAGCAACAGTCGAACCAGCATGCCTGCCATGCCTGCAAAAGTTGCCATGGCTGCTACCACCAACGCAACCCCCGAAGAGACACACGAGACCACCAGCAACAGCGGTGGTGCCCCGCTTAAAGAGAAGGAGAGCACAGCTACAAGGACCAACAGTACAAAAGAAAAGGACCGTGACAAGGACCGCAAAGAACGGAGGGAGAAGAGGGAGAAAGAGCGCGGGCTCGAGGCTGCCCTGAAAGACAAAGATGAGAAGATTATGTATCTGGAGAAGGAGATGGGTATCATGGAACGCGAATTCCACCGCGAATTGGACAAGCTGAGCCAGAACGAAAGCGAGACGGCGACATTCTGGCAGGCGAAACACAGTGCATTGAATCAACAATATCTACGGACAGATACGGAGCTACGACTTTTGCGCGCCGAAGTTGAAGTACGAGAGGGCGAGCGCGAAGAACTTCGAGAAGGCTGGGAAGTTCTACGGCGAGAGCTAAAAGAGCGAGACGATGAAATCCGAGGGCTAAGGGGTCAAGTACGCGGATTGAAAGAGTGGGTGAGTAGCAGCACAAGAACAGATGGCCAAGAGTGCGACGAGGTCTTTGGCGATGGAATGGCACGGCTGGGCAATGGTCTTCAGAATTGGGTCATTGTGAACTTTCGCAAGGCCAAGATAAGTGAGCAAAACACCGCTTCTGGTCGGGAATAATTGAGCGCTAATATCGGGCAGATCTGGAGAATCTAGACGAGGCGACGTTGGCTGAGATTAGCGAGCTTGTGCCCATGTATGAGGAGCTTGCATCATCGCACAAGGTTTATCTCCTGCAGTCTATCGTATCCAGGATATTAGTCGAGATGGTGTTTGACGCCTACTTTGTCGGCTTGACAGACGAGCAGACACAACAATTTCGACAACTGGAAAAACTACTGTCTTCGTATGGTATGCGTATCGTTACCGACCACCACGACCACTTGCTAATTCTTGCAGCCGACTCTGACGAAGCCATTAACCACTGGCGATCCTCTACTCTGTCTCTCCTCCGCCGAGATTCATCTTCTCTAAAAGAATCAACATCCTCCGTTACAGAAGTCATTTTAAAGCGAATAACCCGCCTTCTCGATGCTCTATGTGGTACATCTCCGTCAGAAGCTCGAGATAGTGGACTGCGAGTTCTGGTCAACAACTCCGTCGAGCTTGCGCGCCTTGTCGCTGTTCAGAAAGCCGTTCTTCGCGTGAACATGCCCACAGTATTACCGCACCAAAGAATAATGTTCGAATCAGAAACGATGGAAGATCTAGGTGGAGAAGACGAGGAATCACTAACAGGGAGAGAAATCTGCTGTGTTGCTTTTCCAGGAGTGATCAAACATGGCGACGAACATGGAGGGCACTTACAATATCGAAATGTTATACTCAAAGCGAGGGTGCTATGCAGCCCTGAGCCGTAGGACACGCCTGCTAAAGACGCTCTCGAAAAACCCCAGGCTCGACAAGCGACGAGTGACTTGACCAATGTGTTTATCGGGCTATGGTACCTGGCTACATCGTACTTTATACTGCCCTCGACGAATAGCCAGGTATGGAACTACGATCCAAGGCATTTATGCCATAGATAACACATGTTATACATATAAAACACTTATACAGAGTGTAGCGGATGGGAACAGTCCGGATAGAGTTGGAATATTGTACATAATGAATTACGAAAGCATTTCTACTGACAATCTCTAAAGACCCTGAATCTGAGGACCGCGTGGATCATATCAATAAATCGTTCACTCTTGTGACCTACCCCATCCTAAATCTTACATTCACTAGTACAAAAACCATGCAGTTTGTATGAACAACAGATATTTCCCATTCGCCTCCGCTATGACAAAATCCCGACTAAAACTACCAAAAACCCCTAAGTTCGAGAATATCCGTAAGCATACCGACATGCATTGCGTTCAAACAATCTCGCATAAACCTCATCCCAGGCATTATCTCCGTAAACATAATGGACCGTACCGAACGATCTAGACATGACAGAATATGTATACTTGAACATACGAGTAGCATGACTATGCGCCATTTGGCTGTTCCGGCCCCTTGCCGTCGTCATCGCCGTCCTTTGGTGGTGGTGGTGGGGGGTGGTCCTCTCCATCATCTGCTACTGCCGCCGCCGCTGCCGCTTCTTCTTCTGCTATCATTTGCCTTAGGAATTCAGCTTCATCGTCATCCATCGCCTCTTGAATCGCGTCGCCGTCAACCTCCTCCTCGCCGATGGGGTTCTCGGGAATAATGCCGTTCTGGCGCTGCCAAACCTCTCGTCTGATACGGTCGTCCTTGGCTTTGCGTGCTCGCTCAACCTCCTCAAATCCGCCAGACTTCTTGAGCTTGCCATCTGCGACAAAGTTGACGATTTCGCGATGCATGGGATTGATGTTTCGTGTTGCGAGCTCCTTCTGGCGTAGCTTCTCGGCACGCTCGATAGCCTCAAGACGATCTTCGTGGTTTGGTTGTAAGGCTCTCACTTCGCCGAGAACACCCTCCTTTGCCGCACTCTGGTCACTGCTGTTACCGAGACTCACAAGACCCTTTGAGAATTGTCGAGCGTTTCCAGCACTGGCACCAGTGCCATTGTCCTTCATCTGTTCCTTGGTTGCCTGTTCTACTAGGGTGAACGTCTCCGAAGCCTTCTCCAGATCGTCTCGCAGATCAACCAAGAGATCTTCCATAAGGCGAAGCTCGTCACGACCCTGGCAAACGTCTTCTAGTTCCTTCTCCCAGATCTTGGTCCAGATGGGCTTCTCCTGAGTCATGTATTCTTCCATTCTCTTCAATTCCTTGCTCAAAGTCGCAATGTCCTTACCAACGGAATCCAACTGTCTTGGTAGCGGTCGGACACCACGGTGCACCACGTCCTTGCGCAAGTCTTCGATGAGATCCTGGAGGTCGTCCACTTTGCCAACCAATCGGTCGGAGTCGCCGTTGAGTTGTTTGCGTCCACTGGTGACATAAGAGTAGCCGGCGTCGCCTTCCATATCGGGAATGGCAGCCTTAGCTGTAGCAACTTTGACGTTAGCAGCTTTGGTTCGAATAGTAGCCATTGAATCCTGGATTTCGGCTTGGAAACTAGAGTAGGTTTGACGCATAACAGCCAGATCCTGTTTAAGGCTCTTCAATTCTCCGAGATGACTGTTATTCAACTTGCGTCCAGAGGTGAATTGCGTCCTTGCTCCATCAGCGGAGGCGGCGGCTGTTGGTGGTGATAGTGCCAGCCGAGCCATCTCGTTTGCTGCTTCCTGCTGCCGGTCTGACACTCGCTGAAGAGCTGCCCCATGGTCTGTGACTGTTTGCTTAACATCACGAACAATCTCCGTCAAAGAAGCAATTCCATCGTCAATGTGCCTCTTGACCTCATCCAGAGCTTCCACGTTGAGGACAAGAACAGTTCGATCCTTCACATCGGCAAGATCCTCCAATTCATGGCGTACACCAGAAACGGGATCTTGAATATAGATTTCAGGAAGATCGGCGCCATTGTGCTGTGTATTCCAAGAAAACTTCTCAATGAAAGCGAGTTGTAGACGCCCTATTGTAAGCTCGGCCCTTCCCTCTGATAAAACAAATTTCTTCACTTTAGACTTGTACTGGAGGAACAAGGTAAGATCCTTTGAAGGTGTCGGAGGGGGGGAATCTTGGAAATATGATGTTGCTGAAGGCTTTGGTGGCGGCGTAGGTACAGCTTCGGGTGCGGACTTGGAATGTTCAGTCCTGGGTGTATCTGGTGAATTACCATCGTCCTGGAAGAACATAGGGTCCGTAGGAGGCCCACTAAGTGTCGCACTGGCAGCATATGCCTCGTCTGGAGTCTGAGGCACGGGACTATCTGTTTTGGCGGACAATTCTGCTGCATTGTTTTCTTCAGAGACCTTGTCCGGTATCCTGACGGGCGAGTCCTCGGCCGTGTTTGCTCGCATGGATTGGCTCGAGTTGTTGCGGTTGTGCCGGATAGACTGTCGACCCTGTACAGCGCGCAAAGATTCCCTAACCTCCTTTCTTCCTCTATTCGGAATGGGCGAGTTTTGTGGAGGTAAAATCGGAACGCCATTGGCACCTCCAAGATGTTTGGATATTTGATATTGTGAGTACCGACGTGAAGCTCGTCGTTCTAAATCTCCACCCTTCTGCAGAGCTGCAAGGGCGCTCGACGTGTTGTCAGGGGGAGTAGGTGGCGGAGGAGGAAATGAATCGATGTTGAGCTCCCCTCCCGGAGGCCCTGAAGGTACAGTAGGCCCTGCAGGGATTGAGTTCTCGCCTTCGGGATACGGCGGTACCACTGGCATGTTCTGCATCGTGTTGCTGGAAAGTGAAGACTGCTCTGATATCGCGGATTGCCGAGACGATTCACGCTGGGCATTAAAGCGGCGTGGAGACCTGTTTGTACTACCACTCGACGACGGTAAACCTTCAGTCGGCTGCCCTTCAGGTGGAGGTTGGAATCCATTCTCTAGACCCTCCTCCAACATGTTGGTGAGCCCGCTGTTGCCGCTGCTAACAGTGCTGATGCTGGTTGCTCTGTCGGGGGGTGCATGGCCGTCGCGATCTCTAGCTTGCTTCTGGCGCAGCTTCTGCTGTTTGCGCTTTAGGCCGTGTAACAAATTAATAATTATGTCGCGGATCCTGGGCAAATATTTCTCTAAACTCTCGGCACTGGCCTCCTGGCTCAGTGTCGCCTCAAGAATATGTCGCAGCGAATCGGGGACGTTTCCTAAATCAGATGTGTCAACATGTATGGCAGTGAATGCGCGGCAAGCCATGTTGAACTCGTAGCCCAGGCGCACATAAACATCTGACACCTGGCTGTCGGTAGCTTGTCCGCGCGACCATTGTGTCAAGGTTTCTAGAAGCTGTTTTGTTGCAACGAGGAGGTGGGTGACACTCTTTTCGATCTGCGATAGAGGCATATTCGAACCGCTACCACCAGAACCCTAGAGAACGGGGACGTCAGCAACTTGGTTGCAATCAGGCTCGGGCATAGACGTGGGGCAAGCAGGGCTCGGCAAGGGCACAATATTGCCCACGTTGCGAATTATATACTTACTTCACGATTCATCCTTCGAGAGCCCGCGGATTGCACAGATCTCGCTGAGGCGCTCGAGGCCCGAGCCTGTAGCGCTGGTGAGATGGACCGAACAGGAACATTGGGTGGTGGTCCAGGCTCGGCGCCGGGCGAACGACGATGGGCAAAGGCGCGTTGAGAACCGGATGATGGAGCTTGCATTTCGGTTTATGTCTGTAATATCTGTATGTTCGCGGCGGGAAATATATAATCGATAGTGGTCCAAGAGATAAGAGGGAGTGGCAACCTCGGTCGAGAAGGACAATTTGGGGATTGAGCGCCGAGGGAATTGCTTAATGATCGGATTTCGGAGGCCTTCGAGGGGCCAGAGGCATCATCAAAACGAATGAAGTGTAGAGAAATCGCAAGAGCGGGTGTTGGCGTCGCAAGGGAGGGACAGGCTTGTCGATATAGCGAGAGTGTCGAGGCGGAAGTGGCTGCAAAAGAAGAGAGAGGTTGAGATTGAGTAGAGTACAGTATGAGGTGTACGATGGATGATGATGGTGGTGGATGGATGACCTGCAACTCTACCAGTGACCCAATACCTGTCGAGGTAGCTGAAAGTGCAGTGCCCAACCCAGCCTGGCTTTGCTTGATCTGTATCGACAGTACCCCTGCATTGCAGCACGTGCCACCACAGCGCGCAGCGCAAGCCTGAGAGCAGTCACTGTATCCCTACCTAACCTAAATCTACTAAGGTATTCACGAGACAACCAAAGCCATCCAATTATTTTTGTTTCTGCTTCATTTGCTATAGACCGTCTAAAAGCCGTTGGGGCGATTGATTCTTTGGAATGTCCTCAGCCAACCAAACCCTTTTCGTTATCATCCAGTACCTAGTTGAAGTACAGTATAAATCCCCAATTTTAAGACACGCTTTTAGGCATGAATCAACAAGTTTTTACACAATAATAGGTAATTAATAACAGAGAAATATTACCAATCTATAACAACATCGTCCTCCGTAATAGCAGACCTGCTATATGTTTGACCGCAGAATGCGTTGTCGGCCAGGGAACAGTTCGAGTCTTGGCTGTCTGTTTCATGGATCTGGGGTTGACAAGTTAGGGTACTGTTTCATGATTTTGATCAGCTGCTACTTGGTAGCTCCCATTCTCCCGTATACTGGTCCCAAAAGGGAACTGCACGACTCCAAAGACTCACCCAATTCGCCTCACCAAAGTCTCCCCATCTGCAAGGGACTAAAGAATCAAAGAACGCCCACCGTGAACTCCGAAAATAATGGAAGGAATACATGTCGTCCATGACGCGCCGAAAGGTCGTGACAGTAAAATTGGTCAGTTCTTCGTGTCCCATTCTCTGAAGCTGCGTAAGCATGACTAGGCCCTGCTCAATGAGGTAGACGATGTAGCGTTTCACCATCCAAAAGTTGGGATCGTTCTGAAAGCAGAATAATAAATACTCCTCATCTCTCGCTCGATTCCACCCAAGATGGATCCGAGACGTTTGACAACAATCGTCAGTAGCTGCCAATGTTGCTTCATCATGTAGGACCAAATACAGTAGAATCTCTCAAGACCGTGACGACTGAGCCGAGACATCCATTTATGCCTACCTAGGTATCAAAAAAAGTTTTTGGATCCGCGAAGAGTCGAGGTATAATCTAGGTGGTCCATAGAAGAAAATCAGGCAATAACTTTCCAAGGCAAGAGCCGCGTCCATGAATCGTCTTCGCTCCTCTTGTGTTAGCTCTGTTGACTGCCGGGCAAGGTAGAATTTAGCATCGGACATTGCCGCTACCGTTGCTAATGCTTGCTGCGAATATTTATCGCATATCTGTTTTGCATCTTTGCCAACCTCTTGCATGACGCAGAGTGCCGCCATCATGCGTGTAATGATGCATTTTCGGTTCTTGGAAAAGCAGGCGAGGGCAGTAGGGTAGGCTCTCGTGAAAGAAAGAATATCCGAGTCGCAAGAGACCATTATCAGGAGCAGCAGCTCACATGGTAGATCTTGTATGCAACCTATGGTGTCGACTTGTTTTACTGAAAGGAGAAGAAGAAAAGTTTCTCGAGGCAGTAACTATGATAAAACTTGTTAATTATAGCGAAGAAAAGTTGGTTAGCACAAGGCTTCAGAATCTTGTAGAGTTGATTCATGACCCAAAGTGTATGTTGTACTTTCGCTACTAAAGTTGTCAGTATGGCAATGGCCCAGCAATGAGTCCAGGCGAAGCATAACATAGATGAAAAGGGCCGACATAATATATCAAACAGATCAAGTTTCTACTCTGGGTACAGGGTAGCATAGGTAGATATGAAACATTATCTTGAGCATGATGTGTGATACATCATACAACCACGACTTACACCCAGCGGGAACGGGGTTTTACTCCAAATTCCTGGACCGATCGTTGGATGGATGGGCTACGTGAAGCTAAACGATAACGATAACGACTGGAAGCCACTATTTTTAGACCCAATCATCTGAACGGAGCTGAAAGCCAATGTCATCTCCTCTGGACAACGGGAGTACGGCACGAAGCCTCTGTCATCATTGGCATTGGTAGTGTCGAAGCAGATAACCCAGCGACGCGAGACATTAAGCTAAGTGGACGTTGAAAGAGCTGCAACGTTGGCTTATGGGAGTGGCTGCCATCCTATTCACATCGCAACCAGTTGTCGAATGGGATGCCAGAAATCGCTTAATGCAGCGTTCAGCAGGGCTGAACTCAAAAGCCGGGCTACCCGTCGGGGTTCTATCAAGACTTGCGAACTCCGGTTGCGAGCTAATGTTCAATACTGTGTGTTTGCTTTTGGTCTGAACAGCAGGATCAAGCAACATGGTGGCTTTGGTTGCCTATGATAGGAAAATGTACTTAAATGATGAGGGCGCCCAGCCTTCATTGCAATCATCAATCATATCCTTCAAGTTTAATTACATTCTACCTACTATCCTCTACACTATCAGCCATCTCTAAACACAGTCGAAAAATGAGTAACCGAAAGATAGCAATCATTGGCGCTGGCCCAGCTGGTACGCATCGACTAGTCCAATCAAACGACTTCCCACTGACGTATCATAGGATGCTTGTTAGCAAGACTTCTTCATCTCGCAGGAACAGAAGTGACTGTCTTTGAAGGCGAAGATCATCCGAACTTCCGATCCCAAGGAGGTACACTGGATCTACACACAGCCACAGGCCTCGCAGCTCTCAAGGAAGCCCAGGTCTTTGATGAGTTTCTTAAGCACGCTCGGTACGATGGACAATACATGGCCATCGTAGACAAGAATTTAGAATACCATCTGGAACGCAACGCGGTCGGAAAATACAACAAGATCGAAGAACGCCCCGAGATTGATCGTTCCAGTCTCCGAGAGATCCTGTCAAATTCCCTACCCGAGGGTATGATCAAATGGGGTTATCATCTCAAAAAGGTTGAAGGTCGGTCCCTTGTTTTCGACCATACAACGGTCGACGGATTCGATCTTATCGTGGGCGCAGATGGCGCGTGGAGCAAAGTACGAAAAGAAATCGACCCAAATCTCGTTCCAGAATTTGCAGGCATCGGGATGTTTGAGTTGGAGATCACAGACGCTTTCAACAACGCCCCAGAGGTGTCCAAGCTGGTGAACCGAGGAAGTGTCTTTGCCAGCACGGATGGTAACCGCACAAGCATTCAACAGATGGGCGATGGCAGTCTGAACATGTACTGCAGTTTTGTTACAGACAATCCTGACTGGTTCAAGCCAGAGAACTGCGGCTTCAACCCTCATGATCTGAAGGAGACAACGAAAGCCTTACTCGAGACAAGGTACAAAGATTGGGACCCTCGACTCCAACAGGCAATCAAATTAGCCAATGGCCGCTGCAACCCACGGTCACTTTTCATGCTTCCCGTTGGTAGCAAATGGGAGCACAAGCAAGGCCTAACTCTCATCGGCGACGCGGCTCATCTCATGACACCTTATGCTGGCGAAGGCGTTAACCAGGCTCTTGATGATGCGATGCTACTTGCCAAAGCCATCAATGGAGCGATTGGTAAAGACGACCAAGAACTGGACAAGGCGATCAAGAGCTTCGAAGAGGTCATGTTTGTGCGTGTCGGTCCAGTTCAGGAACTCACATGGGGATTGTTGCAGGACTGGATGTATACGCCTGGAGCGCCTAGGACTGTCATGGCAAAGTCAATAAGCAGACATGTTAGACAGCGGCTGCCATGGGCGCTTCAGCCGTTGGGTGTGGCGGCTGTGCATGGTTATTATTTCCTGAAGAACAAGAACTTGGTTAGTTGAAGAGCTTTTTGGTGGAATTAGCGAAGGACATCATGTTGGGGTGAATGAATTATTGGTTGGAGGTTCATGGTTGCGATCATGCCGGAACTATCGGTAGTTGCGATTGGCAGAAGTTAGAGATATACTTATTATTATGAACGATAAAAGCCTGGAAGCATGTACCTTTTTGACTAGCCTCAGTTGCACAGCCCATGTGACCAGGGGTACTGATCATCCATCATAAGAACTAAACCCCATGCCCATGACTTAAACTATACATTAGCCTCGTGGAATTCCATTGAGGCAATCCGCGCGATACAATGGACAGCTCCCAGGCACCGCTGATTGCGGGCCATAATGACGAAGAGGAGGAGCTTGAATATGCGAGCGAAGGGTCAAGATCTCCCGAAGAAGCGGGCAAGACGGGAAGCGGAATGCCCAGCGCATTTGTCCTGGCCCTGACTTTTGCTGCTGGTATAAGCGGTCTACTTTTTGGATGTTTGTATTCATCCTGACTTTGATCGCAAAGGAGGTGCTAACTTCCAGTTCCAGATGACACGGGCGTCGTTTCCGCTACCCTCGTTTCGATAGGGCCCTCGCTGTCGAACCGCGAACTTACCTCAATGGATAAATCGATCATTACTTCTTCCACGTCGCTATTCGCCCTGATAATATCGCCCTTTTCCTCTGTTCTCGCCGATCGCCTTGGACGCAAGCACGTTATTCTTTACGCCGACATCCTCTTTGTTGCGGGCGCCCTACTACAAGCATGGAGTTCTACGGTTCCGATCATGGTCGCAGGACGATGCATTATCGGCGCAGGAGTAGGCGCAGCCAGTTTCGTTGTGCCGCTATACATTGCTGAGGTGGCGCCTGCTGCGCATCGAGGGCGTCTGGTAACGTTAAACATTATGTTTATTACCTTGGGCCAGGTGATTGCATATATCGTGGGATGGGCTTTTTCAACATACGGTTCCCCAGCTACAGGATGGCGATGGATGGTGGGCTTAGGTGCGTTGCCCGCGATCCTACAAGGAGGCATGATTGCCTTTATGCCCGAGACACCAAGATGGTTGGTCAAGGCTGGTAGATCCAACGCGGCCAAGGAAGTTATTCGTCGGGCAAACGGCGATACATTACAACATAATGCGGATGCAGTTATCAGGGAGATCGAGCTCGAAGTGCGAGAAGAGCATGAGGCGGAACGGTTGCGTGACCATCAGGTATCTGATCGATGGACGTGGCTGGGCAAATGGGGGCCTCTTGTCAGTGAAGGGAGAAACCGCAGAGCCTTGGCCATTGCGTGCTTGCTTCAAGGGCTGCAACAGCTTTGCGGATTTGTAAGTGATCAGAGGAACTACAATTGTTACATGTGACTAATTGTATCGCAGAATTCACTAATGTACTTCTCCGCGACCATCTTTACAGTTATTGGCTTTCAAAGCCCTACGCTTACCTCGATGGTAGTTGCCGTTACGAACTTCCTCGGAACTGTTGCTGCGCTGGGACTTGTTGATCGCATAGGTCGAAGGAGGGTGCTTCTGTACTCGATACCATTCATGATCGTCGGGTTGTTGCTGTCGGCATATGGCTTCTCGTTCCTTTCGCTGGCAGCAGGAATCAACACGACAGCCTCCGAACCTCCCGCGACCGCCGGACACGAGATGGCGGCCCTCACTATCCTTGTGAGTATCATGGTATACGTTGCAGCGTACGCGCTGGGTCTCGGTAACGTCCCCTGGATGCAAAGCGAGCTGTTCCCATTGGCGGTTCGATCACTGGGTAGCGGTGTAGCAACAGCGACGAGCTGGGCCGCGAATTTCGTGGTTGGGTTGACGTTCCTTCCATTGATGGACCTGTTGAGTCCATCCTGGACATTCGTTTTGTATGCGATTATATGTGGTGGTGGATATTTCTTGGTCTGGCGCATTTATCCTGAGACGGCGGGGTTGAGTCTTGAAGAAGCAACAGCGCTGCTGGACAACGGTTGGGGCGTACGATGATGATGATGATGATGCGGCATCCTGATTTAGAACATAGATATCGTGGTCTTAGAGATGATCTTGTCTGTCATCTTAGCGTCGAAGTTAAAAGAATATATGTTGTCTTGGCTGTAACATCGAGAGTGTTCCGTGGGCCTTCCGTGGGTAACAAGACGGAAATTCGGTGAAGTGATGAACGGCTTACACACGGTAAGTCACGGCTTGTTAAGCCTGGAAATAAACAGAAATATCGACAAAAAGAGAGAGAGGCGTAATCTACAGAGTACGGGAATTGGAAATGGGAATCGCTGTGGCCGAAAGGTTTTACATCATCGTGCATGTCTAAGCTTCTTCGAGAAGCTCAAAGGTGGAACCAAGTTCGGCATCAAACTCGGCGGGCTCCTTCCATTGGCCAGGCTTTTGGTGATTTGAACTATGAAGCGAAATGCGATGCGTGTAAGATAAGGGAGGATTTGGTCTAGTTGATGGTGGTGAGTGCAGTCACCATTCAAAAGTCAAGCAGATGACAGTTGCAAACCAGGAATTGAGTTCATGCTGGGTGCATAGCTTGTATCCATAACTCATGACAGTTCAGGGGCATATCCTCAGTAAACGAGTTGGTCCATGCTGAGGAAAATCTTGGATCTCACTGCCTACATAGTACTAATTCTTACGACGACGGATCTAGGGGAACGACGGGGGCTAACGTTAGTAAGTATCAGGGGGATGGGAACCTTTGAAGCCCAACAGTGGATAGAAACTGGAATCAAGGGAATTTGGATAGATTGCCATCCATCCGTGCACGGCAACTCGGTTCCGTTGAGGCTTGGGATATACGGCCGAGAAGGATTAAATGGCTGACCAAGTGCATATCAGTAAGCTGGCTGCATCAAACAAAGTGATCAATAATCTGGCCCGGGCAGCGGATATAGTGTCTAGCACTCGGATATAGAGTGTAGCTGCAGTTTGTTATTCACTGTAATCCAGAGCTCAGACCCTTGTCCAGCCTTAGCCTCTGTGCCTGTGCGGCGCCGTGCCGAACGTGGATGCCGAAGAATTAGTGGATCGCCCTTCCGAAGCAAAGATTTTTTTTACCAGGTTCGTCTTGTTCTCGACTGACTTCGTTCCTTGGGTGGATTAACACTAGGACGTGGGTGGATTCATTCATTACATGTTACTTATACATGGCCTCACCCCTTGATCATGAGCTTTTCTTTCTGGTCTGCTTCTTGTCATGGCCCTTTTCCTGTTTCTGTTTCTCCTCTAGCTTTTTAAAGAATCAGTATATTAATTCGAGTCGATTCCTTGTCTCTCTCTCTGTCTGACTCGGGTTATCCTGACTGCTTGACTTGACTCTTTTCGTATTGGCTAGCGTCGCGATCATCTCGCTCTTTCCCGACGGACCAGTGCAGCCATTATCGGACTGTAGCGTCATACCTACCTGTTTTGCTGCACTGCAACTTGGAACAGAAAGAGGACTGGAAGTTTATATACTGGATATATTCCTGTCACACTTCTTCTCTGCTTGATCTACAATACTCCTTCACATTGCGATTCTTCTATCATTACTTGACTGAACCTCCGAAACTACACCAACGATGTCGGGGAACATCGTGGACAAGGACCTACTAGAGGCAGAGCGTGCAGCCTCTCCTCAGCGTTATCAACAACGAGATAGTGCTGAAATCGAGCGAGTCATCTCTGCTTCTACCGTCTCATCATCATCATCCGAGAACTCAGCCCGTCGACGAAGCCGCTCCATCGGCCAGCAGAACAGTATTAGCCGTATCTCAACACAAAACGACCTCGAGCACCATCCCACCGAACTCAGCCGTATCCAAACCGCCCGCAGCCAGCACAATGCCACCGTCGGAGGCAGTCTGCGCTCGCGCACTGCTTCGCGCGCATCCAGGAAGCCTCTCCCCAACTTTGGAGCTGGAAAGCCTTATCCCCCTCCCTTGCCTGAACAGGAGCAGTATGTCGTCGAGTTTGACGGACCCAATGATCCTCTGCACTCTCAGAATTGGCCATTGAAGAAGAAGCTCATTACGGCTGCCGTTTTGGGTTTCACCACCATGACATCTGCTTTCACATCCTCCATCTTCTCTGCTGCTACTATGATTGTCGCTGCTGAGTACGGCGTGGACAACGAGGTTGGCTTGCTTGGAACTACCTTCTACGTTCTCGGGTTTGCTTTCGGTCCTTCCCTCTGGGCTCCTCTGTCCGAGTTGAAAGGGCGTCGTCTGCCGATTCTCATCTCTATTTTTGGCTTCTCCGTCTTCTCAATCGCATGTGCTACAGGAAAGGATATTCAGACTATTCTGCTCTGTCGATTCTTCAGTGGTTTCTTTGGTGCCTGTCCTCTTGCCGTCGTTGCGGCTGTCTTTTCCGACATGTTCGACAACCGTACTCGAGGTACTGCTATCACTGTCTTCTCAATGTCTGTCTTCAGTGGTCCTCTTTTGGCTCCTTTCATCGGCGGTTTCATTGTTGAGTCTCACCTTGGCTGGCGCTGGACCGAGTATCTTGCTTCCATCATGGGTTTCACTGCTCTTATTCTCGATGTCATCTTTTTGGAGGAGACTTATCCTCCAGTCATTCTTATCGCCAAGGCGGCTGATCTACGTCGTCGCACCAAGAACTGGGGAATCCACGCCAAGCAGGAGGAAATCGAGGTCGACTTCAAGGAGCTTGTCAAGAAGAACTTTTCTCGACCTCTGCGTCTACTCTTTACTGAGCCCATCATCCTTCTGCTCTCCATCTACATGAGTTTCATTTACGGAATTCTTTACCTTTTCCTTACCGCCTATCCTCTCGTCTTTGTTGGCGTTCACGGCTTCAGCTCTGGTCAATCTGGTCTTTGCTTCTTCGGCATGATCATAGGTCAGCTCATTGCTGGCGCTACAGTCATTGCTCAGCAGCCCTGGTACATTCGCAAGCTTGCTGCCAACAACGGCATTCCCATTCCCGAATGGCGACTTCCCAATATCATGGCTGGTGGTGTCTCTTTTGCTATTGGTATCTTTTGGTTCGGATGGTAAGTTACACATGAAACGATATGTCATATTAGCAAGAATACTAACATTTGCTAGGACTGGATACACCACCAAAATCCACTGGATTGTTCCTGCTCTAAGTGGCCTCTTCACCGGCTTCGGTCTCATGTCCATCTTCCTCCAGGCTCTCAACTACCTCGTTGATGCCTATCTCATGTTTGCCGCCTCTGCCATTGCTGGAAACACCTTCCTCCGATCTCTTTGCGGTGCTGGTTTCCCTCTGTTTGCTCGTCAAATGTTTGACGGCTTGGGTATTCAATATGCCGCCACCCTTCTTGGTTGCGTCGCCGTTGTTCTTGCGCCCATTCCATTCATCTTCTACAAGTATGGTGCCAAGATTCGCCAGAGGAGCAAGTACGCTCCTACTGCTCCTCCTGCACCTGGATCCGGTTCCTCTACTGAGGAAGAGGAGAAAGAGGCCGCGAACGATACTGCTTTGGCGGCTGTCAGATCCCGACGAGACAGTATCACAAGTGCCAACAGGAAAGAAACCGCATAAATCTCGCCTCTGTCCATTCACACCATCTGCCAGTTTCACACTAGCAACACCTAATGACATCGCACCATATATCCTTTGAGAGCAAGGGGGTTTCTGACTTGAGCTTGTTGGATGATGACGATGTAACGCATTTGCAAAAAAGTTATTTGTTTTGAGATACCACGTTGGGAAATTTGCCACAGATTATATGTACTCGCCCATGATATGAGACGTCTATGGAACGTTTTATCTTCATGTAATAAATACCCTAATTAATATAAACACACTTGATTTGTTCAAATAGCCTTGACTAGATCTGATATGTTCTTGGTGCCAACAGTTCATAGTCGTTGTCTAAACGAATGAGTCTTCCGTGAAAGAACCAAGGGTGCCACTTCTATACTCACCCTGTGCTTGATTCAGACGGATATACTTACAAGTACCAGCCGTTGCACAGCCTAACTGGTCTTCCAATTATAATCACGGTCGTATTTGTAAGCTTCCATTACGAAAAACAAGCCTCTTCAGATGCACCACGCCATTTATGCTTATTTGGTCCACAAAGCCAAGACTCTAGACGTACCTTTCGGTGCTTCGGACTCTCAAGGCCCGCCTTTGTCCGAGCGGACTTCACCTCTTTAGCTTGCGGGGGATCGTGGAAAGCATTGATCTACAATGCTGTAAGATTTCAGTATCATTAGCGTCATATTTTATGCTTATTCTAGATCCATAAGGCTAAGAATCTAATAAATTAGTCATAAACATGCGATTTGGTACTTTCGACAGTCAAAGTCCGCCTCGGGTTGCGCGGACATCACTCCTAGAACTTGTGAAGGATTGTGGAATTGCGTCGACACATGGTACTGTACGAATGCTCCAGCCTTCAACCTGACAAATCGGATTTTGGTCAAAATGGATATCTATATAAGTTTCGCTCTCTTTGTCAGTTGGAACATTGCATCAACATCCAGCTTCTTTCGCAACACTCAAGCAAACATTCGCATCTATCAACATCATCAACATGTCTCATCACATTACCGTCCTCCCAGCCTCAACTAAAGCTGGCCGAGAAACAATTCGCGCCCTCTTAGATTCTGACAGTAAATCTTCTATTCGAGCTGTTTACCGCGATCCATCCAAGGCACCAGCCGAGTTCATCAAGAATTCAAACTTTGAAGCTGTCAAAGGCGACGTTGGAGACGGTAACAGTCTCAACTTTACCGGCTCGAATGCAGTATTTTACATTCCGCCGCCTACTTATGACGGTACCGATCAGGGTGAATGGGCAACTCGAACTGCCAACAACATGAAGAAGGCTCTGGATGATGCAAACGTCAAGAGACTCGTTATCCTTTCGGCCATTGGAGCCCAGAATTCAAGCGGTATCGTGTGTATATGAAAAATACCTCTACACTGGTCAGGGATAATGCTGATAGGCTGTAGGGTGTTCTCCGGTTGAACCATATATCGGATGAGCTTTTGAAAGATTCTGTACCAGAGGTTGTGATTATCAGACCTACCTACTTTTTCGAAGACTTTGCACAACTTCTTGACGCCGCAAAAGAGGAAAACCCTACTATACACTCTTGGATTACACCCATTGATTACAAGATTCCCCTCGTGAGCTAATGATATTCAAAGTGAAAGGAGAATCAATGCTAACCTACAGCTTTAGGTTGGACTCAAGGACGTGGCTTCAAACTGCGCAAACCATCTCCTCGCCTCAACTGCCAAAGCTAGCCCGCATTACCTCAATGTATTCGGTCCTCGAGCATACGGCTCTGTCGATCTCAAAGAAACAGTTGAGGAAGTCACTGGTAAGAAGTTTGAGTTGAAACTTGTCGAGGAAAACCAGCTTCTCGATTACTGGAAGCAGATTGTTCCGGAAGCGCATGTTGAAGAGTTTAAGGAAATGACCACTGCTGGCCTCTCAGGAGGTGTTATTGCCAAGGACTTTGTATATGATGAGACGACTGTTATGGGAGAGCAGGAATTGGTGGATGCTTTACGGGCTTTGTATAAGAATTAAACTGGTAGCTCATAGATGCTAGGTTTCAGAAGACCCCCAGAAGATTATAGAGGCTTTAAATCCGTTTGATTATTCACGTCAAATGCAAACCCCTAAGTTTGATTTAAAGAGATCGAACCACCCCGATACAAGAGGAATCTATATGCTTATAATGCCCCAACTATCAAGTGAAGGAATCCAACCACGACTCCTACTCCTAATAGGCTCTGAAGCGGCATGGTATTCAAAGACGCGGCACTTGTCGGATTTAAATCCCTCGCACAGGCCTTCCAGCAAGCATACGATTTTCGACTGTACTCTTCATCATCACTATCCCCCTTGTAGTACTGATCATAACAACTCCTGACACAACCATAAGCCTCGCAGGAAACCTCATCCTGGTCGCCCATATTCTGTCCATCCAACTCTGCCTGGCTCCAAGTTGCGTTTGACCCCGAAATCATGGTCCTTCCGCTGTAATCCCATCCCGTGATTCTCTTGCCGCCTTTCTTTGCGCTGGTGAGGCATGTTGAAAGCATGATGCGAGTGCCGTCTGGAGCTGCGTCGGGAGGGATGGTGATGTTGACTTGTGTTTCATATAGGGGAACCAGCCACTGTAGCCAGCAAACAGGTCCTGTGCCCCATCCGGGCGGTGTCAAGGCGAGATATACGCGATAGGAGTCGGATGCTCTTCCATTTTCAGAGTTTGGATCAACTTTCTGGTTGATTGTAACGTTGAAGGTTTCGCCAGCTGTCTGGTTCCAGGGGATGTCATAGTAAGTACTTGTTGCATGGACGGCTGGGAGGACCGCGAAGAGAGTGAAGGCGGCCACCCGGAGAAGGAATGTTATCAGCTCCATAGCATGATGTTTTAACGAGAGTGGGCTTAAAGAAGGAGCCTGGTAAGGCTGAACGAGTGTATGTTTGTGGAAGAGAGAGAATAACAAAGTGAGACGAGATAAAACGAATTTCAAATTGGATCTAGTCATGGCTGACAAAATTATGGGACAAGGGGTATTAGTATTAGTCTGTGTCCACCGCGCCAAGCCTGACTGGGCAGGACATCGTGTAAGACGATTTGACTGGGATTAAACCGTAACTGGGATGGCATAAAACTCAACATATAAGCTTAATAGTACTCTGCATTCATATGAAAAAGGGAAATACTTAGAGCATGTTCAAAGTATGTATCATAAGAAGACTGAATAACATACGAGTGAGTCTAAGATAACATGAACTACTCATCTGAATTGATTCATCTCTAAATGGGAATGATTTAAAGTTTCGATAATTAGGCAAAGCCAAGCAGTGAGGATAGTGACATAAATAGAGTGATTAGAAATTCCTTCCAGCTTTACCTCTCTATTATAAGCCTGATATCATTTATCCTAAGCTATCGTAGACGGGCATAAGGCAGCTATTAGCTACTTCTAGACCTATACCCTAGTGCCATTCTTAGCTAACGTTATCGCGAAAGGATACAAATAGGGCAAGAGATATACTAAAGTACCTCTCTCTCCGGAGCCCGCAGATACAGATTAAGAGGCCCTCCGCAGAATAAAACCCCTGGTAAGGTCACTAGAGGGCTTCAGAGGGTCCCTAGAGGGTATAAATTAAATACCCTCTCTTAGAGACCTAGAAAGAAGAGGCCTAGAAAGAAGAGTTAAAGGAAAAAGCCTAAAAGAAAGAGATAAAGGAAGAAGAAGAAGACACCTAGAAGAAAGAGGCCTAGAAGGAATAGATAAAGTAAGGTAAAGAGGAGGCTTTGCCTTGCTTATGCCGACTTAGTCGGCATAACTTGTTCTTGGACTCTGGGGCTATGAGACTCTTGGAAGTTAGCTGCCTTCCTCCCGGATTCAGACAGGTCTCCTCTGAAGTCGATCACTTCCCATTCATTCGCAGTACCGCCAAAGCTGTTGTAGATGATCACCAAGCGCCCAAGGATGTCGATAAACCAAGTAAGAAATTCTCCTGCCATGCTCAGAAGCCTCGAGGTCAAAGCGACTCCTTTGTTGGAGTAAACGACCAGCAGCGGCTGGTGGAATTCTGTCATCGAAGAAGAATGATGAAAAGATATGATGAAGAAGAATCTGTCAAAGAGTATGCCACAAGTCTGGAACATATGCGCCATTTCATCCGCAGTAGGCAAGCGAAAGGTTCTGTTGGCAAGTGAAATTTCACCGGGATCCCGGCCTCGTCGTCTCATCTCGTCGTCCTGCCATACGAAACTTTTGAAGGCTCTTCCATCCTCACCCCACAGAATTGGAGGTTTGCCACCCCCCCATGATATCCTGTGTGCTTCGGAGAATGCTTGGTGAGAGCAATGCGCATACTCTCTGGCCATCTTTGCGACTTCTTTGGGTCTCTCTCTGCCATCCGGCAGCCAATGACCCAAAACCTCGTCAGATGAGCTTACCAGCTCGATGATAGCTCCTCTTGATAGTAATCGATGGCCTTTCCTCTCGTCTTCGGTTGATAGGCTGCGTTCCAATGTAATTTCCAAGGTGTCGAGCCTCCACGATGTGGCTCGGGTAGGGGACCTGGCTGTGAAATATGGGCACTTATTGATCGAACAGAGGGAATAATCGACATCGTGAACGCAGTGAAGAATTGATTCTCCTCGTTTTTGACCGTCATAATCCCAGAATTCTATCATGGTATTATGAATCACTCGACCTGCATTGTCCCCTTCGGCATCTCGTTCCTCCACAGGGAAATCGTATGCGCTGATGCTGTGACTGTCGTTATGAAACCATCGCAGATTAATATCTGTGCCATCCAGAAGGTTATAGTTCCTTGTTTCGAATCGGGCTGTCAACGACCAATCCTTTAACCTTCGCGCTTCGAGAGAAGAATTGGGCCCCAAAGTCAAAACAGAATTGCCTTCGCATATTCGGCGTAATGGTTGTGCAACATTGATCATCAATAACTTCAAAGTTTTGCCGTCAATGGTGTACATATTGCCTCTCGGATTCCACTCGATATTAGGATCAGAAGATAGGAATACGAACGGCGGGTTCATATCGCGTTCGCAGCACACGTGAGTGTATTCGCCTTTTCCATAATCTTGCGTATTGATTCGTTCTGATTCGGGCTCAACACCTCTGCTGATGCCATCAACGGCTTGAGTTATCCAGATATAACTAGTCCGTAGGCACTGTGAGGTATCCCGAACCACATAGTCTGGATAGCCTAAGCTCCTCAGATGATGCGCCCAAACATGATCTGGTATTCGGTCTCGAGTTTCCCACAACTCTCTGGTGATGGTTAAGGTCCTGAAAAGATCCTGGAGCTCCAACTGAAACACGATTAACTGTGCAAGTTCGAGTGTGTGAAATACACGGTCTGCCGCTGAGTCGCTCGTGTGGGCATCAGTATCAGGAATATCGTGTCCAGACTCGGTCGCCATGGTGCTGAGGGAGTCAGAGAACTTGAAGAAATTCGTAGATCGGTTTATGCCAGTCCGATCGGGCATTCAGGCTGTTTTTCCCTGTTCCCTAAAATCTTTGTTAACCTTCTGTTGCTTTTGACTGAGTTGATATAATCTACCAGGCAAGGTTCATGTGTCAGTTGACCTTGGGGGAACTGAGGTGAGTGTAGGGGCAAATAAAATGAGGAAAGCGTCGTGGAAATAGGAGAAGCATTTATATAAAAACAAGCATAGACCAATCTGCTCACTGGGTTGTTTGACTTTGATAGAATGCCCAGTTTCCCCAGAGATGAGGCACAAGGTTTACTTGTTCAGATGGGCCAAAACTCTATCTATGGACGAAGGTAGAGGAATTTAGTCTTCTTCGGTACCATTATCAATATAAATAAACATATATGTAGAAGTATTTATGAAGAGTGACTGGGCAAGACGTCAAGTAATTCGCCTGGTGTATCTGTGATGTGTTTTCCCGAACTCGTAACATTTCTCAAAGTGTTTCCATACGGTTCATTCAGAGGCTTGAGTTTCACTCAGGCGGCCAATAAATATGCAATATAGTCTTCTGAAATATAAGAACGAGATCAGATTTGTTTGTCGTTGCCTAATGTGCTGTTGTTGTTTGTGGGTGTGGGGGTAGTATCAACCTTTCACGTCGGTACGTAACCTTGCCGTGCGTGGCAGAAGATAATTTTATTAAGTAATGGGTATCTGGTGTTTCTCAGGACATATTGCGTTTATATTGTACGAGAATAAGGCTGTGCTTATGCCCTCTATGACTCTTGATTCAGGGAAACGAAAGGCAATATTATCATTAAAGTTGTAACAACCACCAAATGCAGACTCATGGCTTTCTTACATCAAGACTATGTCCGAGTCAGCTTCCTTATTCATCGCTTTGTAAAGAGAGTTCAATGCCCAATTGTATGTCAAAGATGGTGTGGCTTCTATTGGGTTGCATCTCAAAAAGACTGATGTGACTTACACCTCTTCAGTCCGGGTAGACGGCCCTTTGGGTAAATCCTCCGGCAATAATTCGCCACAAATGACTAGAAGCATCATGGAAGCTTAGAATACCGAGACCTTTTTACAGATTTAACCAGCTTGGCGTTGACATTCAGATACGACTCGACATGTATTGTAACTGGCTGGTCAGTCTACCCACAGGGCCAAATGTGACATCAAACATCTATAAATTGAGGAGTTATGTCTTGACAATATTCTCGCAAGTTCGGTTCATCTCATCCATCTCTGGAGCAAATTAGCAAAGGATGAAGTTGAGTTCATTGATCGAGGCTTGTTTCGCCCTTAATTGGTCGCAGGATGTTCTGGCTGCAACACAGATAAAGATCTCTGCACCTACCGTCACTGTAAAAAACGGCACATATGCCGGAGTCTACAATGAGCAATATGTTCAAGACTACTTTCTTGGGATTCCCTTTGCTCAGGTAAGTTCTTAAAATACTGTTTTAGAAGAACCAACTAACGCTTATTCAGCCTCCCGGACGGTTCTCAGTAGCCCAAGGACTTAATACATCCTGGGACGGAGTCCGAAAAGTCGCCGAATTGCCAGTTCACTGCTATGGATACGGCTCTGACCAAGATGGATACAAGCAATCCGAAGACTGTCTTTACCTCAACGTCATTCGACCCGCGAACCTGAAAAAGACCGCGAATATCCCCGTGGCCGTTTGGATTCACGGAGGAGGCCTTTTACAGGGCGGTGCTTCGGACGCGAGATATAATCTGTCTTTCATCGTCGAGCAGAGCGTTGCTCTTGGCACGCCTATCATCGGGGTCAGTTTCAACTACCGTCTTGCTGCATTCGGATTCATGGTTGGTAAAGAGGCTCTTAAAGCGGGTGCTACTAATATAGGTTTCCGCGATCAAAGACTTGCACTTCATTGGATCCAGGAGAATATCAAGGCTTTTGGCGGTGACCCTGACCAGGTCACTATATTTGGAGAAAGTTCAGGTGCCGAGAGTATAGCATCGCAAGTTCTTGCATACAATGGTGCGTTGATAGCAATTTTTGTTTTGAGCGTTTACTAACAATATTAGGTCGCGATGATGGTCTGTTCAGAGGAGCCATCGGCCAGTCTGGCTTCGGTGGCCCCCTTCCTCGATATCGTGGCGGCTACAACGGAACTGAAGCGATGCAGGCTACATACGATAGATTCGTTGACAAAGTTCCATCATGCTCTGATTTGAAAGGATTAGATGAATCTCTGTCTTGTTTGAGAAAAGCGCCCATTGATGAAATCAACACTGCCATATGGGCCATAAAGACTGGCCTTGACTGGGCCCCAGTCCTGGATGGAGATTTCATTGCAGATTACACTACTAACCAATTGGAAAACGGGAAATTTGTCAAAGTGCCGCTTCTAATAGGTGCCAACACAGATGAAGGAACGGCCTTTGGTAGAAATAGAACACCCGATGGTGGTAACGTCAATACCGACGAAGACATGAGGGATGCTATTGGAGCTGGAATCCCACCTCATGCAGAAGACACCGCGGGACAGACGGTTGAAGAACTTACTGATGAGTTGATGGAGTTGTATCCCAATGATCAAAGAGTTGGAATACCATCTTTGGAGTCTTGGCCACATATCATCAAACCGAACGATTCGTACGCTGAGGTACACGGAGCTCAGTATCGTCGATCGTGTGCTCTGTTCGGAGACCTTATCATCCAATATCAGAGAAGACGCGCGAACAAGTTCTGGGCCGAGAATGGGATTCCCAATTATGCGTACCGCTTCAACATCAAGCCCAATGGTCAGCCAGAGTATGCCGGGGTCACCCATTTCCAAGAGGTAAGCAGACTCGCTTGAGTGTCCGTCTATATACTGACTCTAAAAGGTCGCTTTTGTGTTATATAATATCCTCGGGGACGGATACAATCGTAAACCTTTTGGTGGTGAAGGATCATATCCGGAGAATGCCAAGGCAATGGCAAAGACTATCAGTACTGCATGGATCAACTTCTTCAATACTCTCGACCCAAACGGAAAGACAGGGAAGGAGCTTTTTAGTGGCAAGGAATGGCCTGCTTATGACTTATCTAATGGTCCTGATGGAGAGAGTATCGTTTTCAATATCAATGGATCCGACATTGAAGCAGACGATTGGAGATCTGATGGTATGGAGTGGATGGCTGAGCATGCTTTGGACGTTTTGGGTAACTAGTGTAGGAAAGTTTGATGTATGTGTTCAAGGGTAAATACAAAGGTACATGTTGGTTATCACAACCAGTCTGCCATATACTCAACAAGATCACACGAGAAAAGAGTCTAAGTTATCGCTATTGACTATGTTGTAACCGAGAATATGCTAAACCTCCACCTGACTATTTACATCAACCGCCTTCGCATTTTTATCAAGCCGGTCAGTCTCTTCTATTGCCTCTTCACATTCCCTTACACATTCAGTCGCCTCCACAGTATCAAAATGATCAGCCCCAAGTAGCTTCGTCCGTAGTAGAACGCACTCCTGAAGCAGCTTCCTCGCATCCCCAAACATATCCACATCCGGATACAAGTGTCTTGTATCCATTGACATCTTTCCCATAAAAGTCCATGTAAAACCAAGATTATACATGCTCGTCAAAGTGAATGGGTGTTCTTCCCCAAGTACTCTTTTGCTGACTTCCAGAACTTTTGTTTGGATCGCCTCAGCTTCACCCACCTCGCCTTGTCTCAAGACCGTCCTGGCAAGGTTGCTTTTGCTGTGGAGTGTTTCAGGATGCTCCTCTCCGTAGGTTTTGACTTTGGCTTCGATCACCATTCTTTGCATTTCCTCTGCTTCGTCTTCTCCCGATGTTGAGAGGTTATCTAATGCGCAGATTGTGTCGATGTGATCTGCTCCGAGTACACGTTTCCTAACCTCGAAGATATGAGTGTACAATTCATTGGCTTCTTCTGCCCTATCTTGTTGGTAATAAGTCGAGGCAAGATTGTTTATGGCATTGAGGGTCTGGTGGTTCTCTTCACCTCGAAGTCGCTTCCATGTTTCGACGACGAATACCTCAAGCTTTTCTGCTTCTTTCCATTCACCTTGTTTGCTAAGAGATGACGCAAGGTCAGAAGTGAGGACTAGAGTCTCTGCATGGTCTTCTCCGAGTAAAGCCTTTCGAATCTGGAGTCCCTCTCTTTGCAATTTCTCTGCTTCCGACAATCGACCCTGGAAAAGGAAGAAGGATGCAACTCTGTGAAGAAGCGATGCCCTGAGGAGCTTATCCTCATTTGACTCTGTCCTTTGAGCATCAAGCACTGACAATGCATGTGCAAGATAGGCAGTACATGTTGGGACATCCTCAAATTCGGCATACGGATAGAACTCCGAGACTGCTTCTAAAGCTTCCCTAGCAAACACAGTCATTTTGCCTTTCCTAGAAATCCAAGCTCGCGTCACTAACCGCACAAGACGATGCATGTTGTGACCACCGCCTTTCTCAGCGTGAATAAAGCAGAATGCTTTGAGGACCCCCAGTGATTTGATAAGTTGCATCCTGATGTTGGACTCTCTGCGCTTATCTTCGCCATAGAACTCGATAAACTCAAAAGGTATAGCGTGACAATCGAACAAGCTCATCAAGGATAGCAATTCGGCGGCGAAGGGGTTTTGTTTCTCAATTTTCTGAAAAGACAGCATCCAAGTTTGTGCCACAGAGCGAGGGGTATCCGAGTCTCTGCCTACTGTCTCGAACTCCTTGTCCAGCAGCTGTATGAGATCATCCTCGCCCCCGTTGAGGAGCTCAAGGTATTCATCGACTGTGATGCAGTTTTCCTGTATGAAAGCAGCCGCTTGGACGAGTGCTAGTGGGAGGAATTCCAGTGTGGATGACAGTTGTAGAAGAGTCTCCAGAGACTCGTCTCCTTGGTGCACTCTTTGCCGTAAGAGCTGAGTCGCTTCGTGATAGTCCATTTTGCCCACTTCAATGGGACGCTTTCCCTTCAATAGCCTTGATCCCACTTGCATATTCCTTGTTGTGATAAGGACAGTACCGTGGACACACTCTGGTATGAATTCCGCAAGGCTGTCGTCTCCATCATCAGACTTGGGCTCAGACAAATCGGCAGTTGGTGGGAAGAAAAGTTGCACATCGTCAGCATTATCAATGACCATCATCCACTGTCCGCTTTCATCACTCTCGAGCCAATCCTTGACTGCAGATAAGGCGTTAAAGCTTGGATCGTCATGGCCCGGGATCTTGCACGCCTTAGCGATCTTGATATATGCTTCTGAGAACCGTTTGGTACTACTAGCATGGACCCAAAAGATTGATGTGTTTTTGGAGACTTCTTGTAGCCAACGCGAATAAGCCAGCGCGATTTGAGTTTTCCTAATATTGTTAGTTACCTCCATGTTCAACGATAATTATCAAACATACCCGACTCCGCCAAGGCCATGGAGTGCGGTTCTTAGATGGGCTTTGCTTTCAATGCCAGTGTCTGTATGGCCTAGCTGACTCTTCAGCACCTCAAGGGTCCCTGATCTTCCAACGAAATCTGGATTATAGTCGTATGGCACGAGACCTATAGGATGTTAGTATATATCTACATAATTAATCTTCTCACTTACAATATGTTACGTGGGTTTGATTCTGAAACTCGCTCTGCGGCCGTCGTATCTGGCTTATCCATCGCTTCAGCTCACCACATATAGCGACAAAGCCAGGCTCATCTGCAGTATTGAACTTGGTCATATCTGAATGGTTCTTATGGATTCCAATCGAAATATAGCCGGGAAGTATTGCGGAATGCTTCGGGACGACCAGTCCTACTCCCTTCTTGGGCAGTTCCTCGTAGAAGCAGGTGATTTCTATTTTGTTGACTTCATTCCTTCTGCGTTTTATGACGAGAGTTTGGAAGCTGTCTCTGATGCGAGCTAGTACTTCAGAGTCTGGTGTAGGAGCCTGAACAATATCGCTGTTCGTATCTTTGATCAATCCAACAGCGCGAGAAACTATTTTTCCCCTCCTGGCGAGTCTCAATCCGTGGTGTGGAGTCCCGAGAAATATGACTCCCCGGGCTAAGTTTGTGATGTCTTGTATGTGTTGCTCGGATCGTTGTGTTGCTCTTGCAAGTGCCTAGTAGTTTCTGTGAGTCGATGCGCCAGAGACGTTTGGGTGGGCAACTTTACATCTTGGCAAACAAGTCCACCCAGACCGTGACAAAGAAAGATGATGGGCCTTTCGTTCTGATTATGTTAGTCTAATCTCAAAGACAAAGTTCCAAAACTTACCGTGTTATCGCCTTGTCGAAGCGACGCGAGAGCCGCCAAAAGATTAGACGCATGGTTGGAAACATTGTCCTTGCTGATGACAATTGCCTCATTAGAGTAAGTAAGGATTCGAGCAGTACCCAGCTCAATAGGTAGGAGTGCTTTCGGCCACGGTTCATTTGAGCCTTTGCCTGTCCATGTTTTTAGACAGTCTCCGTTAAGTCCATGTACAAAAACAACACTAGACATGATTAGACAACCAAGGTATCGATATATGGCGGTTATCAACTCACTCAACATCGTCATTATCCGAACTATGTAGGACCTTTATACCGAAGTGCAAGTTAACTGTTCGATTTCGTGGTAGAAGTCCTGGCGATGGCTCATGAATTGGCGTCTCATTAACACGAACTGGAGCAGTCTTGGAGCGGAGCACTCGTCGTAGAGGGGATAACATTATAAGAAAATGTTAAAGATGAAAGATGAAATTGAAACATAAAACAAAAACATTGCATCAAGCAAAGACATGGGCTGATGGGCTTCATAAGGATGCCTGGCATTGCTCTAAGCGCCCAAGTCACCTCGAGACACTTACAAGCGCCAGGCTTCAGGGATACGGTGGGGACATGTTTCATCGACTATCATGTTGGTTGTGTCTACCAAGTGACGTTTGCAGTTTATGCAGCCTAACAGGGTATATATATGCATTGAGAATGTAAGGATGGAACCAACAGTCAGTTACTCTCAAGTTGGTTGGGAATATACAAATGAGAGAAATGAGCAAAATGTCCACAACAAGTGTAAAAACAAATGTCATACATATTTAGTATACCCCTTTGAAGAATTCCTATAAGGCGCTTTCGATTCTTTCACGCAGACAGCCTATAAAGTTGTCGTCGAGTTGATCACATCGTCAGAGGAAAGTGAGGCAATGAACCTAGGAGCAGGGTTCGTCTAGATACATGAGAGTTACCTCCTGTACGGAAAAACATCGAAATTAAAGTAAAGAACATTTGCGATATAGTATACATTCGCCAAATCACAAGTAACATCCGACTATATGAGATAGTAAGCAAGTTGCTTGTGTGGCTCGGTGTAAGTCACCAACCTCTCAACCGCAGGACCGTTACTCTGTCTTTATGTTGAATGAAACAGAAACAGTCAAAGCATTTGAGATGTTTGAAAAGAAACAATGAGTTACTCTAGTAGACTAAATACAGCTTGTAAGCTTGGGAAAATCCTCAGTCTCAATCGCGGTGGGTGAGATGGCCGACCTCTGGTAAAACTACAAGCCGGACTAATCGCTCGCACTTCAAATTATCTATACTGGAACTTTCAACAACCTAGATCAACTTAATACAGTTGACCATATTTATGGTTAAACGATAGAACTGCCATTACTAAAGCACGTGTGAGTTAAAGCATTAACTCGTTATGATGCATCGACAGACCTTCGACTCAAAATGGACACAGAGGCAGTCGAAATCGGAAGGGATTTTCAGCACCCTTAGAATCGCTCCAAACACACAAAGCACGGTTGACTTCAATGCCTTTGGGTTCTTACTTTTGACTCCATCCAAGTGCTGACACCCTTCATGTTCATAGATCTAATTCGTGCAACTCAAATTACCACCACTGCAGGGCTAATGATGAACTCTCTGATGTAAGTCCCATAACGACTTCACTCTCCCATCGTAACAAGAAAAGACAGTCTAAGTAGCAAAGGCAACATTCCGATCCTCCAGGATACAGAAACCAGGATTCGATATGATGGCGTTTCACTCGCCGCTTACCAAAGTCCCCATTTAGTACCGGATAACCCAAGAGCCGTTGCAACATAAGAACTTCGTTATCGTTACTCCCCGTCCCATCAGAAAATAGTCTGATCTAAGCCTTACCAGTCCGTTTTGGATCCCAAGGTTGGCACTAGAAATGGGGACTCAGGAAGCCGTGGGGCGGAGTACATTTTGACATGTTCACATCCATCTCGTCTTAGCTGTGCTTACTATCCGAATGGCGTTCAGCCACACGGCAGAAGAACCGAGCCAGAGGTGATGAAACAGGTCATGCACGTATTACCTTGTGTAGATTCGATGAATATTTGATAATGATTTGTCTGTCTTGTTTGACAATTTCCACAATCAAAGTAAACTCGACCGTGTGAAAAATAATCGTAGCATCAGAACACCAACTCACAGATAACTCGGCCAGCCATGATTGATCAACACCAAGACCCGATGGATTACTTTCTGTCTATGACGAAGAACGATACAAGGTAACATCGTCTCTCCACGCTACCGCTATTCTCCGATCCTACCCTAGGAATAGCTACGCTACATGTTGTGCTGAGCTGTGCTGAGCTGCTAGACGGACTCTGAAGCCACGGCCGTGTTAGCCGCGCTGACTCTGGTCTAAGTCGCTAGCTCGGTCAGTAGAGGCTGCAACATCGCCGTCTATTCGGGAGCTGTGAGAACTAAGACGCGAAGAGATCCAATCTCGTTGCATTCTCTCGGTGAGATACATGTCGTCATGATACCTTCAAACTCCTCACAGAGGCAACCTCGCGATGGACTCAATTGGTTCCAGCTAAGAGACCCTTTTCTCCTCAGCCTCGGCGTACGCCGTGTGTTCCGCCAAACCAACCTGACCCCATCAAACTCTCTCTTATATATAACACCTCAAGGAACTCTCCTCGGAGATTCTCTCATCTTTATCACCCAGCATTACATTCACTCTCCAGTTTAAGTTGCCTAATTACTCATCCTACACACACTCTCTCACCATCACTTCCAATATAGCAAACATTCGCTCTCGTCTCTGAAGCAAACATGCATTTCTCTACTCTCTTAGCCTCTACAGGCCTCATCAGCTCTGCCTTTGCTGGCATCCTACCTCGATCCTACAGGATCCCCTCGTCTAACGGCTTTCCCAGTCCTGATGCTGAGCAGCTCAACGCCATCAGCCTTCAAGCTGGCGGGAAGCTTCCTGGAGCTCCTCTGCCCACGTCTCTCGGCGATGGCTCCACAGTAGCTTTCCAGCTCATTGCCTTCAATGAGCTCTTTGAGACTGCCTACTTCAGCTCTTTGCTCTACAACGTTACGCATAGCGTAGAGGGCTTCAAGGTAGACGACGATAAGCGTGCCGAGGCCGAGAAGATTCTCAAGACTATCATTGCTGTAAGTGCACTTGCAAATAATCACCGCTTACCTATATCAGATGACTGACATTCCACAATAGCAAGAAGAGCAGCACGCTCTCGGTGCACTAGCTACTCTCAAGTCAGCGGGCAAGTTTGCCCCTTCGCCTTGCAAGTACCAATTCCCCACCACCGATCTCAAGACAGCTATCCTGCTGGCCGCCACCTTTACCGATGCTGTCCTCGGTGCTCTCCAAGACGCAAATGTCATCTTCAGCAAGGAGGGTGCTCACGAGGTGGTACGCCTCGTCTCGTCCGTCATCGGCCAGGAGGGTGAGCAGAACGGCTTCTACCGCCTCTATCTCGACCAGGTTCCTTCCGAGTCCCCCTTCCTGACCACTGTTCCCGCTTCCTTTGCCTGGTCTGCTCTCCAGGCCTTTGTCGTGCCTGGATCATGCACCGAGGATATCTCCCAGATCAAACTCCCCATCTTCCCGGGTCTGATGGTCAATGGCGGTGCCATCGGTGTTCTGGAGCCCAAGGATCAGACAATTTCTTTCAGTGCTGAACTCAAGGAACCCTACAGTGGTGAGGATCTCTACATCACTTACACTGTTGGTCAGCAGCTCCCCTACAGCGTCAAGGCCGAGAATGTCAAGTGGGAAGGAAACTCTGTCACTCTTGATGCCATGTTCCCCTTCTTCGAGCTCGTTGCTTCAGGTTTCTCCCACGCTGCCCTGACTACTTCTGGCAACATCTCCACTCCTGACGACGTTCCCAACTACACTCTGGCTGCTCCTGGTCTCATTCAGGTCCAGAACCCTCTCTGAGTTAGTAGCTAATCCCAAGAAATTGGCCGACTGATGGAATACGCAATTGTTTTCTTCTGGTACTTAATTGGTGGGATTGGGAATTGAATTTTGGTGTTCGGGATTCAACACACGGTTAAAGTTATTGCATTTGACTCTCTTCCATAATAATTAAAATTGATTGGTTATGTTACCAAAGTCCCAAAACCATGAAGCGATCAGTACCGATCTGATGCAAGATCCCGTCCCTCCATATTGGATATTCGGGACTGGTTAAACCTTTTCGTGCGTCGATGCCAATGATGTGCAAGCTGGGACATTTCAGCTGAACGCCTCCTCAGCTCTGATAGCCGGACGATCGGGGAATTGCAATTTTGATCTCATTGTGTGGAATCATGCAAAAGTAATTCGGCCGTGTTAGTTCGCTGAGGCTGTGTATATTGACTTCAAGCCTCTCGGGCTTCGAAAAGCTCCAATCATGAATGCAGGATAGCTGGATGGTATGCGTATGATGATATTCTGTGTCCCCCTCAAGACTCGTTAAGTCATCCTTCACAGAACGAGAGGTTTTAGTTGGCATAGATATCTTACCACCAATGCCATGCTGACTGGTATCAAGCTTTGACTAATGATAGCCAAAATCAAACCTTGAATCTCACTTTCGGGGTGCATTAGACCCATCGGCACTGTCAGATGCTAATATTCTCCTGAATTGAGTAGCTCAAGCATCTTGCTGCTTGGTGTCCCCCTCTTCGTCGTCCTGGTCGGGAAGATTATCGTTCATACGGATAAGCAAATCCTTAAGTTTGCGACGGTTCTTCCTCCACGTCAACAAATCCTCCTCCTCTTGGTCTCGGATTGAAGGAGTCACCTGGTTGCCATGTTCATCTTTGAGATAATTTGGTATGTCGTTATCCTTCTCCATCTCCTCATTCTTTAAACCCCGCTCTGCGAGGTTATTTGGTCCGTCGCCAACGTGCCACGATAGAGGTACTAGATGCGCCTCTTCCACATGGTCGTTGAACCCCTCATCGTTTGCAAATTCTGGAGGCTCGTCCAGACGCCCACACTTTCCCCACAGACACTCGACAGAGTCGCCGTGAACTTTGTGGACGTGTCGGCGTAGTGTCTCAAGGTTGTGCAGCTCAGCCTTGCAATCCATCCACTCACACAGAAAGGGGAAGAACTGAACGTTGGTCCGATTGTAAAGCTCTCTCGGAGGAGGTGACTGAGGCTTTGGTGGTCGTCCTCTTCGTTTAGGAAAGCCGACGAAGCCTTCGGGATATGGTCGCGGCTTGACTTGTCGGGCCTGCCGACCAGCTGCGGCTGTTCCTGGTAGCCCTTTTAATTTTTTCGTTGATCCCTTGGGTCTCCCTCTTCCCCGTGACGGTGTTGTCGACGTTGCATTGCTGGAACCACCAGTCTGCGTTTCATCTAGCTCAGACGTCTTCGAGACGTTGGCTAGTTGAGATAACGTGCTAGGTCTTCCCCGTCGCGTCAAATCTGACATTACCGGCCCATCAAAACCATCTTCCTCAGCGTTAACCTCTTTATCAGCGTTGAGTCGCGCTGGCGCCCTTTTCAGAGAAGAAACATGAGTGGACCAGCCATTTGATCTCATGGATCCTTTATGTTGCTTGAATGGACTTTTGGTGTGACTTGTTGCTGGTACATGTCCAGCTATGGGATCCGTGGAATCCGCACTATCCGACACAGAATCATAACGTGTAATCTGCGGTGGCAATTTGGCCTTCTTTTGGCCAGGGTTGCCGCGGTTTACGGCGTTGAAGCTCATGCTTTACACTCTGATACACCTTGACGCGGTGCGACGCGATATAGTTGAAGGTGGAAGGCAACAGTCGCTGAATTGGATACTCAAAATATAAGCTCAATAAAATTGGTAAGTGCAATAAAGCCCTGTGTTGAAAATTGTAACGTTTGCCAATTTACAAACGGCTGTTGGATTGAAGAAGAACAAACGGCCAAGTTGGTACATAATTGATTGGCGCGAAGCTGTCGTCTGCTCACGTGGCTTTGAAGTCAAACATAGTCTCATTGTGGAAGTAACAATTGATTGGCAACCAGAACAAACCTATATCCTCAGAAATGATTACATCAATATGCAGGCTCGCAATTGCTTCACACCAGCTGGTTTGCTGTACTTTTACAATTCTAGCATGTTGACCTTGGGTTTTTGGTTACACGGCATGCAAACTAAAATTGAATAAAGGTTTGGTTCATTTCGCATAAAACTACTCCATACTTCGTGTTTATTATACAACATAGGTAATCATGAAAACGCCGTCCGTGTCATCATCAATCTCCTTCGTTTGTCCTTCTCCTTCCTCTTTATTGCTTTACTACAAAGGAAACCCAAACTCATTAAACCTCAGTCTCAACATCGGGCTTTCGGCCATCTAGGGCACCAAGCTTGGCCACCTTTCTGACGGCGAACTTTGCCTCGTCCTTTGCAAACTGGAGGTTGCGCATTGGGCGCCATTGCATGAGGCCCCGGTGTTTGCGGTGCATGTCTCGGCTGTCAGAACGGTAGGACTTGATCTTCTTGATCGGGTTCTTGCTGTTGCTGCTGGCGCTGGCCTGAGAATCGGTGGTTGCACTTGTCGCATTGGTACCTGTGCTGTCCACTGAAGGGCGGCCATTCTCAGAAGGGTCCGTTGGCTCAGTGTCCCCGTCTTGGATGCCAAGATCAGGATCAGAGTCGTCCTCGTCAAAGTCGTCATATTCTTCACTGTCCTGGCTGTGCCTCTCCACCGACATTATAGCAGACGGGTCTTCGCCAAAGGCACCAGTCCAGTCAGTGCCGTCTTTGGCGAGCCACTTGGCCTTTTGTTTCTCGTCGGCTTGGGCGAGAACATCACGGCCATGAGTCAACGACTCTTCGTGCAGCTTCTGAATCACAGGAGGTACTTCGGTCTCGACGTCCTGCTTGCGCACGCCTTCTGCGTAACATGCTTCCCAGGTCTCGATAGTCTCACGATCGTCATTACTACTGGCAAACTTGATGTGGTCGGAGTCGGTTCCCGGAGAGAAGCGGCCATGGAACCTGAGTCGCCCAACTTGTTCCATATCGATGTCAGGAACTGATTTGTAGTTTTCTTCGGTTATGTAATTCTGGGAAAGTCGCAGGCCGTTGTTACACTTCCAGATGGGGATGTCGAAGTCTTTATCTTCGCCATCAACCAGCTCCAAAAGCCAGAGGACGGCATAGGCGTCGGCATGTCTCTTGCCGCTAGGGTAGAATTCCACAAAAATGGGCGAGCTGTAGCGGTGACGAACTGGCAGCCGAATGCGCTCGCTGTGGTTCTCGCCACTAATGTTGAAGGACATTCCGTCAGCTTCACGTGTGGAAGAACTCTTGCCAATGCTGGCGGAGGAGCCTCCAGTGCGGAATCGAAGCTTGACATGGTTTGATGGGGCATATCCAGTGGTTGTGATGGCGTTGGTGATAAATTCAAAAGTTCCGATATCCCAGCCCAGTTGAGGAGGAGGAAGACGAAGCTCGACAGAACGGAATAATAGCGAAATGCGGATGCGACCAAAGCCAATGCCTCCATCGAGAGGATACCACCTGGTAGATTCGCTGCTGGTTTGCAGGATGTCGGTCAGCTTGAGGGGTACAACACCAATGAGCGGGTCGTGCTGTCGGTTGCGCGAGTCACGGACGCCGACAGTAACGATAGCAGAACGCCAGTCACGAATGAATTTTTCTGTTCCTGCGTTGAAGATGGGTTGAGAAGAAACGACCTTTGTTCGAGTCTTGTAGATGAGGTCATCGTTAAGAAGGATAGTACAGTAAGAACTGGGGAGAGCCTTGGCTTGCTCCTCCTTTACTTCACCGGCCTCAGGGCGGGCTGGTTCGTACTCACGACCCTTTCGCTTTCCATTGGAGCCCTTGATATTGGCCAGTTCTAAGCCGACGATCTGATGGACAACAATGCTCAGAACACCAGAAGGCCACAATGGGTCGGGAGGAGTGTGGATGACAGCGTCTTCCTCTGCGTTATCGATAGCGCCCTTGTTCTCTTGAAGCTCAGGCTTGTCTGCAAGTTCCTTGGGAAGGCTGAGATCCCGGCCATCCGTTCGAAGAGCCTTACGGAACTGTGTCTTGCCAAAGAAGCCCACTTCCCAGTGAAGCTCTCCAGGCATTTCGCTCTCGGCCTTGACTCCTCGAAGTTTGGAAACCTGAGGGAACATTTTTCCAGGGTGCTGAATGAGCTTTTGGATACTAAGCTCAACCTTGCCAACGACATCATCAGCAGACGATCTATCACTGTCCCAAAGTTCAACTGATAGCTGTTCGTCAGCCTTGAGGAGATCAGCAGTAACGAGGAGGCCAGCGCTCTCTTCGAAAACTGGGTTGAGATCATCCTGAATGACTCGGGTACAGAATTGAGGCTTGGAGAATTTGCTCCAGCTGATGGTAATGTAAGGGTCAGAACCACCGCCCTTGCTTCCACGCGCATCTTGCTTGCTAAGGCCAGTGGCTTTGTGAATACGAACGAACATGATACCGAGAGCCAAAGTCTCCTTCTTGATGTCGTCACCCTGGAGCATCTTGCCGAGATCAAGTGACAAACTCTTGGGTGCTACATACATCGATGCCGCAGCGCCAATAGCCCAGTTGACAAAGTTGGAGATGAGAGGTAGGTTAAGAATATTGACGCCCTTTTCAATCATTGGTGTGCATCCTGCCTGAACTTTGGGAATGCCCATAAGTGTGAAGGTTAGAGTCTTGAGGAAGGGGGGGTCAGGAGTCAACTGAAGCCGGACTCGGGCGGTCGCAACAAGACCTTGAAGTTCGACCCAGATGGGCAATGGGACGCCAAAAAGTCCCTTGACACCAAGGTAGAAGATCAGCTGCATGCCCATGTTGCGAGCCTTGGAGGCGATATCTCCGCCGGAAGGCTTGGCATGGTAGGCGATGGCAACCTCGAGGTTGTAGAAGGACCCGGCTTGCTCGTTGGCCGCAAGCTCTTCGGGGTCGGTATTCTTTTCGTTTTGTCGGTGCTGTTCGTCTTTGATATCTTGGACGTGAGAGTCGGGTAGAGCGCGCATGTTGAGGATGCGGATGGGGTTGTTACCCTGAGAGATGTCGGCGACACGAACATTCTCGATGACGCCAGGAACAGAGGCAGCCATAACATCTTCCAGACTACTTTTGTTAGTAATGTGGCATGTATCTCAGAGCCAGGCAACTTACGTATCGGCAACACCAGCAAACATCTCAGGGTTAATGAGACCCCACATGACACCCAGCATCGTGTTCATCCATTCCACCGACTCGGGGATCAAGTTTGCAGTGGCAGTCTCGCCACGGTCTTGCTCACTAGACCACTCGAGATCTCTACCTTGACGAATCAAATCCTTTGTCCAAAGGAAAACACCTGACGCAACACAGAAACCCAGAGGAATGAGACCCAGGAGGCGACCACCAAACATCTTTCCAATGAAGACAATGGAGCAGAAGATGCCGGCACACAAGACATTGGAGCGCTGCTCAAGAATGGCAAACATTGGCTCATAGCTCACCGAAGGAGTTTTGTAGAACACGACAGAGGTTTTCTCGCTTCGGATAGGAACATCAGATGTCGCACCCTCCTGAACGGGGTCTGGGGGCGCAGTGACATCTTGAGCGTAACGATACTCCTCTCCAGATTGTTTTGAAGAGGTTGCGATAGTGGCAGGTTTTCCTAGGTTCTCGTTGGGAACTGACATCTGGGTAAATGTTAGAATCACTGTGGTGTTTGGTGATATAAAATACTGTCATTAACGTACCTGAGGGTTCTCAACAGCTTCCTTGTAATCGAAGTCTGCGTCTCGAATGCCAACATCCTTTCCGGTAACGGGATCACGGACCATGCGAATATCCTTTTTATTTCGGATGGCTTCAGCTCTGTTTTGTTTGTGGTCCTTTGTTTCGCCTTGAATGTTGTTCTGGTTGAGTTGCTGATCAATCTCAGCGTCGCGCTGCTTCTTATTTTGGTCCAGCTGGTCCATAAACTCTTTAACATTGGGGATGCGGTTCCTGCCGCTGTAATGCTGGCCGGCCGGTGGCACAGTCTGCTGCTCAAACTGCGACATGATGGCTAGTGTAGCAGTTGGAGGACTGAGTTGATGATCAGCTTCCCCAGCAAGCTCGCTTCGGGTATAATAGGTGGTGAGGAAGGAGAAAGAGAAGAGAAAGCGAGAGAGGGGAAGGAGATAAAACGAAACAAATATTGGGCAATTGCTTAGCGTCACACAAATAGCATTACTTGGCCCATTGCGATTGATTCATCGCTTTGGGATGGTTGCTTGAAACGCAATCAACTAAGGAAACATGAAATCATCCACTAGCAAGACATGATTTAAGGTCGATCGATGACGTCGATTAGACTAGGTAAACAAGGGAGCTTTGGCCCAGGTCGATCATTTTTTAGTGCATGTCAAGAGCCGCGTCAAACCCGTGACGGGAAGCTACAGCGGGCTATAGCGGGCTACCTACGCACCTACAGCGGGGAGCTTTACCCCCGCACTCGTGGCTGGGCTTTTAATTCCTGAACGCCATCAAATTGAGTGACGTGAACGGGCAATCATCATGATTATCTTGTCACTTCAAGTATCAGGTCTCTGTCTCTTTATCATGTGCAAACTCAATACTTGTATCCAGTCATCTTATCATGGATATGATAGATGTAAGCCAAGACTACTAATCGATGATCGAGAGCCAAGCAGACAGGGAATGTACTGGCTAGACCTACAGCTAACAGGGAACTCGGTGACACTAACGTACATGCAACACATCAACATGATACGATCTTCTTTCTGTCCCCACCCTCAAAAGCTTGCGTAAATGGCTTGGAACCCAGTAAGCATTCAGCTCTCATCTTGATCATTCATTGGTGCCCTCCAATCCTTGTTTTCCAAGACGAGCAGACGAGCAACACCAACTCTTCTTGGCAGATTCCCCAATTCGGAATCTAAAGAGAAGCAGAAGCATAAGCCTGCTTGCCCGATAAATCAACAGCCGGCTCCATCTTCTGCATGCCGTCAAACTTCTTATAATGAAGTGTGTCTAGATCAATGTTGTTGAACTGTCGCACCTGCAAGCTGTCAGTTACACGATACGGCTCCAGATCAATGATCTCTACAATACGTACACTGATACCATAGAATGGTTTCTCCGGTCGCTTCTTCTCAAAGTCTATGCCCATGCTGGCACCACACTGGGGGCAGAACATATGATCGCGTGTTTTGGTGTTGAACATGTATCGAGCGACACGCTTGTCCGAGCCGTTGTGCCATGTCACTTTCTCGTGGGTTGGGTCTAACGTCTAGGTTAGCTCATTACGTCAAATAAAGCTAGGGATAAGGTGAATCTAACAAACAAGAAGATAACCTCCTCGACGGCAGATGGAGCAATTGCAATTTGTAACTTCATGCTCGGGTAGAGGAGGAGATAGAGTCACAGAGAGGCTAATATGACCACAGTGGCAGCCTGCCTCATAAGTGCCTTCAGGCTTGGTATCTTCGGTTGACATGTTGACGTGATCCAATATCTTTAGACAATGAGAAGCTGGTTTAACAGACGATGCTTGCACGAGGATTAACTACATATTTAAAAAGAATTATTTATAAGCAATTGAATATTCGGAGGAACTCTATGCCTACAATTTGCAGGGGCAGTCTAAATCGATCTTCAATTGCCAAATTGGGACTCCGAGAATCCTTCGGAGTTTCACCGCCTAGGAGAGAATTAAGAAATACTATCACAAATGAACTTGTCTCTAGTTCACAAGATCGGCCAAGAGCTCAGGCTTTAGGGTCCGATCTATTAGGTTGTCTCAAGTTTACA
The DNA here is from genome assembly GCA_002093855.1 of Fusarium praegraminearum. Lineage (NCBI taxonomy): Eukaryota > Fungi > Ascomycota > Sordariomycetes > Hypocreales > Nectriaceae > Fusarium > Fusarium praegraminearum. The sequence continues at coordinate 128,022 of LXHY01000016.1, read as the reverse complement.
ACACCATAGGATTAACCCGAGTTCATACCCTAGACACGATGGAAAATAAAATCGTATTTCCGAGAAACAAACTATTGTAGCAAACACTGTAAAGTCGATGTAGAAAAGAACAAGTTAATGTCCCTGAACTGCTTAATATTACAATCCCCGTCACTAAACGTCGAGTTGTCCTCCTGCACTTGTTTGTTAGTAGGCGTTATCAGAATCTTCCTCATCAGTACCTTCCACAAATCCAGCCATTTCCACATCCGAAGCAACGATATCATCTTCGTCAAAGTATGAAAAGGTAGGAATATATTTGTCGTCGTCATCCTCGTCGTCGTCCTTCTCAAATTTCAATATCCTGTTTTCCATGCTGTAACGAGTATGCTTGGTCTCATCTTGCTTCGCGCTTCTAAATTCATCTTTCCTTTTAGAGTAGCGAAATCTTCGTAAACGGTATGCCAAAACGACCTCATCCTCGACCGAATCATGATAGATTGACTCCATTCCATGGTTCGTGGTCAATTCCGCAGATATCTCAACTCCTGTGCCTGGCGGCCCTATTCCCATGCCTCCACCTCCGCCTCTGTCGTGGGATCGTTTCGCTGTACGCGATAGGGATTTAGCGACAGAAATTCCAACTACCATATATACCGGAGCGCTAAACAAGGAGTCACGAACAAAGGCATCTACTTGCGGGGTACGCAGTGCCTTGTTGACATAAGACTTCGATGGGATAAAACGTTGGGCTCGGACGTCTTTCGCTTCAATGGTGAAGGATGTGCTCTTGGACCAATTCCCTTCAATGAATGGTGAGACGCCCAGTACGGCGGCGAGGACAGACGATGCTCCAAATTTGGAGTTGAACCCAGTATCCAACGCGTCGGTGAAGCTCTTGGTAACTTGCTCCCGTTCGTTGATAATGGCCGAAGGATCAATTGGCTCAACCTCTTTTCGATTGAGTATATCAATCGGATCGTTGGGGTATTTGAGAATGCTTCCAAGAACTAAATCCATCGGAGAGAGGCACTCCTGTGGAATGATCCAATGCCTTTTCGGCTTGTCGCTGAATGCCATATTGTGGTGTTTACGAGCGCTTTTGGGATCCATGTAGCACGGGGGTTCCAGCAATAAATAACTACTGCATGAAGATCATCTTAGGCTGACAAGGTCCAAGTCACGTTCAAAACGCCATTGACGTTACAGTGCATCTCAGCTGAATACTGGCGAGAACGAACACTCTGATATAAGATGACTGAAGCCTCGTTCAGGTCGTCAAAACGTGATATAATTTCCCCGTTCATATTTAAGATGGCCCAAGGAAATCTTACATAAATTCGCCAGACTCATTTATCGCTACCATGACGCCCGAGGACTATACAAAGTACTTGCGAGAGCATAAACTGGACCCTGAGAATCGACCAAAAGATCGCGGCGAAGCCATACATTCGGCTATCCTCGACAAGAGAGTTTACATCGCTATCGAGCTTCTGAATCTGTACCCAGAAGATTGCCTTGAGGCGAGAAGTCGGAAGGGATCCAAAAATTGGCGCACTCCGTTACACAACGCATGTGAGCACAACCGTACCTTGGTTGTCAAGGAACTTCTCGACAAAGGAGCCGATTTCAATGCACGAAGCTTTCACAGGCTTACTCCGCTCATATTCGCAATTGAAGCAGAGAATCTTGAGATTGTGAAACTTTTGGTGGAAAAAGGGGCCGATATCAATCTCCAGTCGGATGCAAAGACTAATGAACGAAGCGCAATCCATGTTGCTGCGAACATAGTGTCTCCGGATATAATTTTGACTCTTCTACATAACGGGGCAGACCCAAACCTTGTGACGAAGACTGGCAATACTCCTTTACACTTCGCCGTACGATCTGGATGTGCATCTGCGGCTGCTCTCCTGCTGTTCCATGGGGCGTCTCCTACAGCCACGAATGAGAAGGGAGAATCACCATTCAGTCTTATCGAGAACGTGGGAAAAAATGATCATAGCAAATTTACTCATATCTTCGAATGCACTCAGAAGAAAGGTGACTTTGGAGACTTCTTCAATCAACACCTCCGACGGAATGCACCGATCGACATTGTTTCTGCATTACACTGGGCCATTTCGCATGACCTTGACGGAGCTGTTGCTTACCTGCTGCATGTTGACTCACACGCAGTAGAGGCGAGGTTGTCCAGTGGGTGGTATCCGCTTCATGTAGCAGCGAGGGGTGGACACGAGAAATGTGTTGCGGTTCTTCTCGAACATGAGGCAGAAGTTGATTGCAAAACCAAGACAGGTTGGACACCGCTAATGATGGCAGCTGAAAAGGGCGACAGGAAGGTTCTTCGCATTTTGTTGAACCACGATGCTGACCGCTCGGCAACTAATGCGAACAGGGATACTGCATGGAAGATTGCCAGACACCATGGTCACCGGTTCCCGATGTTGTTGGCAGTCAGGCATGTCAGTCCGTCAAACATAAATCGTGAAGGAAAGGAAACAGACGAAGAGGGCAGATTGGCACCCCCAAAGGAGAGGCCGTACTGCAGAACGCCTTCTCCAGGTCCAAGAGATGTCTCAGAAAACCCAGGTAAGTACAGTGCATAACGTCGACCTGCGATATATGCGTACAAGTCTAACACGTGAAGGTGAGTTGTTCGCACTTACAGATGCGAGATCAGACGAGACGTCAACTCAGACACCTCAAAAGTTCGTTGACAGCACCCTTGATGTGACCACAGTGCTAATATGAAATAGCTTGGAGTATTTTGAAGACTTCCTCAAGACTTTGGAGCAAACATGGTATCATAAGATACAGTGGGATCCAGAAGACGATGTCGAAAACCCTCGCAAAGACTGGACTGGTCCAGTGAGGGTCGCCATACTTGACACTGGAATCGACCTCAACCATCCAGACTTTAATCAGCGGGCCAAGAGAAGAACAAAAATAGGATGGAAACATGTCTCAGAAAAGACGCAACGCGAGCGGATCAAGGCATGTAAGAACTTTACAGATGGACCCGAGGATGATGTAACTGATAACGACGGTCATGGCACTCATATTGCTGGTCTAATCATGACTATTGCTCCACGTGCTGAGCTATACATTGCAAAAGTTAGCTCATCACAGAGACCCGAGAACAAAGATGAAAGCCCGAAAAGGGCGTCAAAACGGCATGGGAAAGAATCTCATCCAATTCAAGAGGTACTTAATATTGTCCTATCCTTGCTTTGTTCTAGCTAACAGTACTCGAGGCTCTTAAGTGGGCTATTGAGAATGAGGTCAACATTATCAACATGTCACTTGGCTTCTCTGAACTAGGTTCTCTCGAGCTTACCAAGACTCTGACGGATGCAGATCGCAAGGGGATCAGCGTCTTCGCTGCTGCTTCAAACCACGGCAATCGTAACCCTATAGCCTGGCCTGCGCGTGATCGCCTTCTGGCCATCTGTGTGGGATCGAATGACGAGATGAACAAGCTTTCAACATTCGCTCCCAGCACAAATAGAAAATTTCCAATTTTTGTCACTTACGGTGAGAATATATATAGCCATTGGCCCGGCGGCGGCTATCGCAAGATGAGCGGCACATCAGTCTCAACACCGATTGCTGTAGGCATGGCAGCCATGATAATCGCCTTTCTGAACAAGACAAATGCATGGCCGCCAGATGCCAAAGCCAACTGTCTCGGAAGGATAAAGGAATGGCGGATAAGAGGTACTGCAGGTATGGGGAGAGTATTGGAGAATATGTGCCGGGACATAAATGGACTCAAGCTTCTATCACCAAAGTTGATGTGGGAGGATTGTCCTGTACCGAACCCGGATCCGATACAGATTCTAGGTTTCTTGAGCCATTACGAAGGTCACGAGATCGCCGGTTGAATTTAAGGTCAAGATAAGCGAGAGCTACATGAAAGACAATGACACGATGATTGATGTTGTGTTGTAGATTAGGTATCATGATTAACACTGGCGAGATCCAGACGAATGTTTGTTTTGTTGATCAAATACCAATCCCCCGGAACTTCCAAGGCCTACTAGGCCGCCTGTGAATGTAAGTTTCAAGCGCCCCAGAATAAAACCTGTGCAGATTTATTTATGGCCTTGTTGAACGGTTTCTACCAAGCTGCGGCAGTCCGAAGACGGGCGCTTAACTAACACGAGCGGAGGTTTAAAATAGGATCGCGCCTATGATCCCGATTCAGGGCGCTTGATGTTGGTCTGGGGTCTGGAATAAGCGACCTAGATATGCGAACACGAGAGTTTGGCTTGGTATTCCAGTAGATGGGACGATTTGCTTGATTGGAGTGGAATGATTCTCTCAAGCCCCTGTGACAAGCTGACTGATCTGTGTAAGTGATTCAGATTAATATTGACGAGCCTCCAATGCTCCGTAGACGGCCTGGTCAGATTCCGAAAGCACAAGCCATACTCTGAAACCACAAAAGTGCTATTATACAATAAACACAATTGCAAGCAGCCAAAACAATCAGCAACTTGATTCCTTTTATTATTCTACACTCTTTCCTCAATCGATGAATTTAAAGCATTTTAGGCCACTGGCTACCTGGGCTTTTTAGCGCTGCCCAAAGGGGTCCACTACAGGCCCTTGCTAGTTGGCCGAGGTCTGAAACAACGTTTCGACACTGGACGGCCAATCGTCCATCTCGACAACCCCGGTCTCGAGATTGACTACACGCCAAACCACCAGCGATGTCGCCCAAAGCTCAGGAACCCAGCGCTTGGGGATGAAATTGCATGAGTACCAGACTTAGGCGCTGGACTGGGTCGATTGGCCTTAGTCGCTGCGACCTGTAGCTGCCGGACCCCTTCCACTACCTCTCCACTCGGAACAAGCAACCGCTGAAACGGAGTCTGGATAGAGGCTCTTCCGCGGCCAGACATCAAGGCCATGATACGCCAGTGCTGATGGGCTTCTCTGTCTCTCCATGTTGAGCCTGAGCGGAGCCCAACATCAGAGTCAATCGTTGACGCGATTCGATGCGGAGGAGATCGAATCGTGAGTCGCTTCGTCGTTTGGTTGGCTCCTCGAGTGAGGAACTGCTTCAGCTTTACTTGCTTGCTTGCTTTGTCTGATGGTGGTTGCAGGGATCGAGGAAAAGTCTGTACCTGGGTATGCATTGTCTACCCGTTGTATGACTCTTTTCATTCTTAAAGACTGTCCCGGCCAACTGTTCCATCGGACCCCTCTTCTGCCTTCCCATTGTTCTCCATTCATTCAAAGCCCAACAATAATGGTGTTCAAACACCTCCATTGACACCAATTTTTCCTCTCTGTCATTAATTCACTTCCATTCTTCCCTATTGTTCACTTATTGACTGTTCGGACCGGTTCCACAATCAGACGACTTTCGCTTGCTCCTCATCAACTCACTTTATATAACTCTGAGCCACTCACTTACACACGATTACTTCGTCTTTTCACTGTTCAATCATTTCCTTATATCTACTCAGATCAACTTTCTACGCCCACTCAAGAGCACTCGGTAAGCCCTATATAGATATTGCAAATGTAGTCTCTCTCTAACCTTCGCTTCTAGCTTTCCTCTGATCACTACCTGCTTTCGATTACTATCTCGAACTATCAAATCCATTCAAGGACACTCTCCTATTCTACTATCTTAAACAGCAATTTCCCCGACCATGTTCGGTGAAAAGATCCGTGGTCCTGGCATGATAGTGCTGCAGGTTCTACGAGTTATTACAATCATCAGCCTTCTCACAGCCGCTGCCGCCTGTTGGGTTCTCGTCATCAAAGTCAACCGATCTACCGGGTGGTTCTTCTTTGAAGCAATGTCCCTTGTACTCATGAGCTCCGCCACTATCTTCCTCATCATATCCGAGCTGCCCTTTTGCAAGGGCTACTTCCAGAAGAATTGGCCTGTCTTCTCTGACGAGCACGGCCTCACTTGGCTTGGTATTGGTCTTCTCCTAATTGGATCCAATATCCTTGGGAAGCTCAATTCTCCCCACAACCGCGACAGCAAGATTGGGCTTCCGTTTTGGCAACTCATTCTGGCAGCCGGAATCCTGACCCTGACCTCTGGTGTTCTCAACCTCATCTGCTCAGTCATCTTCCGAGACCGCGACATCAACTCTCGAATGATTCGCGCCGATGGCTCCCTGGCTCGAGCTAGGGAGGATGCCAAGTCTTTCGGCAAGTCGAATTCCAACTACAGTGCTTCATTCAGCGAGGAACGACCTAAGACGACGTTTATGTCTTACTTCTGGAAGAAGAATGACTCGCAGTCTAGCTCTGCACCACGACGCAACATCAGCCACCCAATTACCCGGCCTCACATCAGCCAGCCTATGGACCATGATGTTGAGCGAAACGCGCCTCCTCACTACGATAATGACCGAGACGACGACTACGACATGGACCGCCGCAGCCCTATTGTCCCTGCCGTTCGCCGCCCTGACACAGCTCTGCACCCCATCAACATGCGACGGCCTGCGAGCCCAAGCATGTATTCTGAGGCACGCATGTCCCGCTTCTAGGTGTGACAAGTGGTGTCACTATAGTGCGTACGTGAAAGGAAACAAAGGGAAAATCAGGAGGCGTTTAGGGACAAGGAGTCAAATACCCGGAGGTCCACCAGGAAAGGGCCTATATCTATATATTACCTTCTTTTGCATGTTTCATAGCATTGTTTCTAATCTGTTATACAACGAATTTGACCAACTCGTTTTATTCCGTGACTTTCTTGATCTTGGATCCTTTGTGAAGAAAATGAAAAGCCTCAAAGCGGCGGGCCTGAGGAAGTATAAAAATGACTAGGTTATTTCATCTCATGGATAAGTAATTTTTGGCTGAAAAGACCAGAAATTGAGTGCTGTCTGACTACAATCAACCAGATTGAAGTTAACCTTTGAGGGTTTGGTCAAACAGACCCCTGGTTGGCACGCGACACTCAGTATGCACGTGCCCGTAGCATATTTGAAATATTTCATTAGAATCAAACGGGACAATGATAAAAGAATCATCGTAAAGACGCTTCCCTCCAATTTTCGTTGTCGCGCTTTGCGGTTAACAAAAACCCTGTGATAAAGACTTGGAACTGGACAAAGATCTCGGCTACTACCAAAAATAGAGACATTACATTTGGTTCAGAAGAAGGAGAACATAAAGAAAAGGCCTTCGCCCTCTTATGACCTGTCCCAACATTCTGTTTGTCGTTACCTATCTGTCGCGTTTGAAAAGTCAAGTCAAGACGATTTTGTTTGAGTGGAGCCTCAGGCATCCACCATCCTCCTTCCTGACCCGACGGGAACTTTACCTTGCCTCCGACCTATCTGCTAGCTTCGCCTAGTCTGACCCAAACATATTACCATAACCTTCACCTTTCCTCACACGACCAGTTGCGCTTGTCTCCAATTCCATCGCCATGTCTGGAGACTCTGCTGAGGTGGCCGAGGACTATCGTCTCGCGCTGGAAGACCTCTCTTCTAATTTGCGCTTCGAGATTAGCAATCTGACTGTCATTGCTCGCGAGAATACTGAACACGCCCTAGCGATCGCGGAAGTTTTGCAGCAACACATCCTCAAGGTAAGTGGACACTCCCAAGTCTTGGGCTCCAAGACGTATCCTCACCTCTTTCTTTACAATGGCTAACCATTGCTATAGGCAGCTCCAAGTAAGAAGCTCCCAGCCCTGTACGTACTAGACTCGATCGTCAAAAATGTTGGCACTCCATACACTCTCTACTTCGGTCGCAATCTTTTCAAAACCTTTATGGAATCATACGCTGTAGTCGATCAACCTGTGCGTCGGAAAATGGAAGAGATGCTTAGAACATGGAAGGAGCCTGTTCCTGGGTCTATGGACAGCAGACCTGTGTTTTCTCACGAGTTGGTGCGACCTATTGAGAATGCACTCTTAAAGGCACGCGCCGCTACCATGCCCCAAGCCGGAATGATGCCTGGGCGACCGCGATCTGCTGTACCCCATCGTGATACCCCGACACCGCCTGGAATGAGATTTCCACCAGGCCACCCAGCTCAACAATACACATCAAATGGAGGACAGTCATTGAGCAATGACATTCGGAATCTAATTGTTACCACGCAGGCGGAAGCCTCAAGGAACCCCCATGATCATGGTGTTCAGACTAGATTAAGAGCACTCCATGACCTGCAGGTCGTTGTGAACAGCACTAGCTTGCCCCCGGATCAGCTTGAGCTCATTAAGAACAAAGTAACTGAACTTGCTGCCGTAAACATGATGGCGCCTCTGACTCAAAGGCCTGCGCCTACTCCTCCTGTGCCTGTCCAAGCACGCCCTATCCCCATGCCTCCAGTGTCCGTAGCTCTTCCTCAGCCTGCAGCTCCGGCTCCGGCGCAAGAAGGTGTGACGCTTGACGCGCTCTTGGGTAAGGGAGCGTTGGCAGCACTGATGGCAAGGCAGTCGGCCACTCCTCAAAACTCGACACCTACTCCGCAGCCACCCCCGGTTCAACATGAGCCACCAAAACCACCAATGCCTACGATGACTGCGTTGGAAGCCATGATGTCTGGGCGACCAATGTCAGCAACACCGACCATACCAGCAGCATCTACACCAGTCCCACCGCCAGCATCAGCAGCCCCATGGAGTTTGCTTGATCAACTACGAAAGTCGGGTTTACTCCCACCTCCACCTGCGTCTGCGCCTGCACCAGTTCAACAAGGCGGCATCAACCTGGCTGCGTTGAAGCAACCGTGCCAGCCTTCTTTGATCCGACAGCTACATAACGACTTGGGGCAGCCATGCACTCAGTGCGGTAGACGATTTCGAGATGATGAGGCTGGAAAGAAGAAGAAGATCGCTCATATGGACTGGCATTTCCGTGTCCATCAACGAACCAACGAAGCCGAGAAACGCGGCATGCACCGGAGTTGGTACGTTGACCAAGGCGTAAGTATTAGCCCCAAGCCGTCTTACTGCAAGGTTACTAACAAAAATCCAGGAATGGCTAAAGTCAAGAGAGGTCGTCGACGTAGACCACGTCCCAACCGCCGAGGATGTTGCCGCGCAGGCCTCCAAAGCATCTGAGGCTGCCAAGCCAAAGTACATTCCCGTCCCTGATCCATCTCGTGGCATCAACCCCGTTTGTCCGATTTGCCAAGATCGATTCGAGAACAAATGGCTCGACACTGCACAGGAATGGGTATGGTTAGATACAGTTCTGGTCGGCAACCGAGCATATCATACTTCATGTCACGCGGAAGCAACCCGAGATCGCGAGAATACGCCAGTGTTAGGCAAAAGAAAAGCCGAAACAAGCATTGCGTCACCAAAAGTACGATCTCTCAAGACATCAGCTTAAAGAGAAGCGACGTTCACACACCATACACATATACTATATCAACTGGGCGACAACCGGCGTTATGGAACTAGCATTGAAAGAAAGGGATGGCATGGCGGCAGTTGCGCATTATAATGGAGTTATGTTTAAGGGCGGTTTAGCATTTTTAGTCAGCCCAACTCTTCGAATAGTTGTTGCTATAGTTTTGATGAAAACAGACTAATGTCCTCATATATCAATGTCTTTGTGAAGTTATTCTTTCATGTGATAATGTTCGCGACCTCGTGTCGTCGAAACCAACAATGAACTACCGGTTCTGTGGAGCCGAGTGCGGGCCGCTGAACCTGGATTGGCCCACGAATCACTCTACGCGGACCTGAACGCGTTCCAGCGCTCAAGCGTTCCGTACCTGTCATTAGCTGGGTTCCACTGTATTTTAGCAAGTCACAGCTTCCATCTGATCTCCAGACTACAGCTTCGATCCGTCAACCTCCAACCTCGAATCCAGCCAACAACAATACGACACGACGGTTACTGCAAGTTTGTGCAACGAGCAAAGCTTACTCACTATCATTATCTGGTCATCGGCCAAACTGCATTGATCATGGCAGTCGACTGCCCAATATGCAACAAGCCGGTAAAACCGTCCGAGATCAACAACCACATCGATTCGGGATGCGAGAAATTCGTGATAGATAAAGAGAAAGACCCGACACCGCCGCAATCACAGACACCACAAAGTAATTCGCAAAAAAGGAATGCCTCGAATTTCTTCTCTACACCTGCACCAAAACGACAAGCTGCATCTGAAACTCGAACATTCACGTCGAAGGAAGCCCTACAACCGATAGTAGGTAGGAAAAGAACGTTCGAAGAGGGTCCTGGAGATGGATTGGGAGCAGGCACCAACGATACCAACGGCACGACGAACGGAGACGGTGTCAACGGAACGAGTGGTTGGGATAAAGCAACAGAGCAGGATGGACGAGTGGTGAAGAAGACCAAGACACAACGAGCTGCGCCCTTGGCCGAACGAATGCGACCACGAACACTCGACGAAGTATGCGGACAGGATCTTGTTGGGCCGACAGGGGTTCTGCGGTCCCTTATTGAGTCAAGTCAAGTGCCTTCAATGATTCTATGGGGTGCTTCAGGGACAGGAAAGACGACAATAGCACGCTGTATCGCGCACATGGTTGGCAGTCGGTTTATCGAACTGAATGCTACCAGTACCGGAGTCAGTGAATGCAAGAAATACTTCCAGGAGGCAACCAACGACCTTGCTTTGACTGGTCGCAAGACAATTATATTTTGTGACGAGATCCATCGTTTCAACAAGGCGCAGCAGGATGTTTTCCTCAAACCTGTCGAGGCTGGCACCGTGACGCTCATTGGCGCTACAACGGAGAACCCATCTTTCAAGGTAGCGAGTGCTTTGCTATCACGTTGCCGTACATTTACACTACGGTCTCTTTCAACTGAGGACGTGGTGCGCATTCTACAGCGAGCGATCAAGGAAGAAGAATCAGTTTATCCACAAACACCTCTTCTAGATGAAGCTATGGTTACATATCTCGCCCGATTCGCAGATGGCGACGCTCGCACTGCTTTGAACCTACTAGAGCTAGCTCTCTCGCTCACGAAGCGTGAGGGCATCACACAAGAAGATATCAAAGCTGCCCTCACAAAGACCCTCGTATACGACCGTGCAGGAGATCAACACTACGATACTATATCTGCATTTCATAAATCTGTACGAGGAAACGATGCAGACGCGGCGCTCTACTATTTAGCCCGCATGCTCCAATCAGGCGAAGACCCATTGTTCATCGCCCGTCGCATGGTTGTCATCGCCTCTGAAGACGTCGGACTGGCGGATAACACCCTCCTGCCCCTCGCAACGGCTACATACACGGCCACTCAACAAATCGGCATGCCTGAAGCACGCATCCCCCTCGCCCACTGTACCGTCGCACTATGCAACGCACCCAAGAGTACCAAAGCGTATCGCGCTCTTAACAACGCCTACGCAGCTCTTCGCGAACCAGGTGTTGCCGGCCTGCCGGTACCGCTACATCTGCGCAACGCACCCACACGCCTTATGCGCGATATGGGCTGTGGAGCTGAGTATAAGTATCCGCCGAACTACCGCGAAGGACGAGTTAAGCAGACGTATCTGCCCGACGAGCTTCTTGGACGTCGCTTTGTCGAGGACCGGGATTTGGGTACTGAGGTTGACCCAGATCTTGAGATGGGCGGAATTTGATTTTATTGTTCTAATCTGGGATAGACTGGATAAAAGGAAAAGGTAAAAGAGCGCGGTTTGCATTGTATAGGAGTCTGGACAGGTTTGGGTACACCCCTTTGTGGGCTTTACAGTGTGTATACTATAGGAGATTTGAGTCAAGACAACAGGCTCGCAATTAAGTTGTAACAATACCACAAATGTTAATTTAGCCCTTTCGTACTACTCTAAATGTAATGCTGCGTGAACATGCTGTTCATTATATAACGCCTAAAACCAAATCCTCAAAACGCCACGCCCATGCTTATTTCTTATATGTGTACATCCTTAATCATCCTGTGTCAAATCTATAAATCCAACGTCACTCACCCGAACAACATTTGCCCTGACCCCTTTTCGTCGCAGAGTTGCTGTCTCCCTAGCCATCAACTCATCGCGCTCTTCGGCGTCCACCTCGACCTCTTTGAAGAAACCCACAGCACTAGCCCTTGGGATCAGTAGCTTTTTCTTTCGCCGAGGGGCGGGACTGGGGGTTGAGTTCCGGCTTGGAGGAAGGGGTTCTTGCTGTCGCTTAGGCGATGCAGAAGCGCGGGAGACGAGGGAGGAGAGCGGAACCAGATCAGATGATGAATCGCTATCAAAATCATCATCAAGGGTCTGCTGTGGCTTGGGCTGTCGTCTAGGAGGCGAGGGTGGAGGTTTTGTTAGAGAAGGTTGCGAGGCGCTTGGGATCTTGGACTTTCTGGTGAACATGTCCAAAGAAGTCTGTTTCAGCTTGGCTGGCTGAGAGCGCTGGGAGGGACCGGCTTGACTAGCACGTGTGTTCCTTGTCGAATGTTTCAGCCTTTGGGGAGAACCATTCGAGACAGTAGCCGTCCGCATCGTGTCAGACTGGCGCTGAGAAGCAGAGGCACGACTCCTTGCCGGTGGTGAGGGCGATGGGGGTGATGACTCTGCCGCACAGGGCGGGCTAGATGTGATAACAATCGCCTGCTGTTTTCCGTCTGCGGAGCTTCGAATTCTAGGCGTCACCTGTGAGCTGGCAAGTGACCAAGGGGTTGCAGTCTGCCTGGCGGGGCTCTCCGAGGTGGACATAGGTTGCTTACTTAGCTCCAGAGGGGGCGGTATTCGTAAACGGCGAGATGTTGTGTTATGGGTTGGCGAAGTGGCTATGCTATTCTCCGTGACGGGAGGTTTGGAGGTTATCATGGAGGCAGCATGGGGTTTTGTCGCTCGTACGAACTTGTTAAGTGCACCAGCAGGCATCCCCGTTTTCGACGAACCCTTTGATTTCTTTGGCGCTTGTTGATTCGCTTTGCGAAGCTCTGCTGCTCGGATCTTGGCGTTTATAGCAGATTCCTGAACAGCAAAAGGCTCGCTAATCTTTGCCAAAGCTTCTATTACCCAGACACCCAAAGGATGAGCAGGATCAAACGGCTTTTCCACGGTTTTAGAGGTTGACGCTTCGATATTATCCGCATCTTCAATATCGTCATCGCTATTCAGAGCAAGCCCGGCTCGCGCTTGTAAGATTTCTTCGTCTTCTTCCTTGGACATATCGATTGGAACAAGATCGATCGGGATATGTTGTAAACGGACCACGGAAACCGAGTCATGGTGTAAATCATTTTTGACACCCGTGACGCCCTGGATAAGCCCGTCATTGTCGTATCCCCCTGCATTGTGAAGCTTATGAACAAAGACCGCGTGGGATAAGACCTTGATGAACTTCAAAGCGCCCACTCGGTAATCCCAACCAAAGACCTCGCGCGTGAACTCTCGCAAGTCCTCGATCTGGATTTCTCGTTTCATGTGAACCTTTTCGCGAATAGCGCCTAAGGCCTCAACACACGAAACAACCGGGTGTGTATAGTAACGCAGGACCTTGAAGTCAGGAAATGTCTCTGGGATCCTCAGCGCCTGGTTCCGTCGTTTAAAGTAGCCCTTTTCGTTGGTGCGCAGTTCGTGTATCAACGAGTCTCTCCAAGTCTGGATCGCTTCTTTGTCTGCCGACTTTATCCGACAGAGCGCTTTGCCGTAACCAGCCCTGGCAGCCTCGAGAGCGACCTTGATTCCGCACCCGGGGAGTCCATCAGGATTATAGTCGCCACCGCTCATCAAGGCGACGAGAACCATGCCTTCTCGATCAAGACCTTGCGCCCCAAGCTCCAGGGCTTTCGCATCGAGAAGCGACACATGTGTCGGATTCGTTGACCGTTTCGATTCTGGTGACCATTTTCGCAACACCTTTGTGCATCCAAACATCAGAGCATCAACATCCTCCGTTAGAACCATATCGACGATTCCATGTTGTTGCAGCAGAGCGCACTCTGCTTCTGCTTCTCCCGGCGCATCGTGGATATTACAGCCAAATAGTCGGATTAAACGTTTTGCTTGTGCATTGGCGAAGGAACTCCCTCGACTGGATTGTTTGTTTCGCTTGAGCGCGGGTTTGTAAGGGCCGTCGAATACGAAGATGGGTTCGACTGGACATGCTAAGAGGCGGACGAGACGGTAGAACAATGTTCGAATTTCAGGGTTGGTGCCACCTGGTTTTTGTTATAAGATGGCAAGAATCAGAGTTTATTATCTTATTGATACGTACCTTGGGCTGCCTGGTTTTGGAACTGCCAAATGGCAACGTCAATGGCAATTCGCAAAGGCCGTCCCTGCTGCTCTAGAGACTGTGCGGCAAGTTTGAGCAGGGCAATTCGTTCGCCTCCACCAATCTCCTGGTGAATCCTGAAAGAATTAGCAAAGGATTTTGTAGTAAAGAGTTGAAATATCTCACCCCTTGATACCCATTTCGACTTCGAAAAGTCCACCAAGATATCTTGGCCTGCCCCTTCAATTTTATAGTCGATGATGCAGGTTGGAGTTCACGGTTATGAATGGCCCCACGTCGCTGCGGTTACCAAAACGACATGTTTTTTAGCGGTTGATCGGCGCTATAAACGCCGACAATTCAAGATCCATCAACCAACCAGCGTCAGGTTGCACGGTTGCAGTTGCGCCCAGACCAGCTCTGGAGGGCATCTCGTCGCCAACACATCGACAATCAAAGACCAAAAATATAAAGAGAAGTCATCAATCATGGCCTCGAGCGCTGGACCTACTACGCTCGCTCATCGAAGCGTCGCTAGTATCCGTGGAGGTCCTTCTCAGGGGACTGGTCCCTCGACTCCACACACGCCAAACCGCTCTTCTGCAGTACCAAGCTATGGTTCACCATCAGCCATCCGTGCAGACGACGAGTATATCATTGTTGAGATAGGTTCACGGCATATCAGAGTCGGCTTTGCGGGTGATACAGCTCCAAAGGCAACCCTTCAGTGCAGTCCCGAAGATCAACGGCGAGCTGGAGATTTTAGAGGCTGGCAGCAACCAAATCGGGCTGCTGGGCTGCAATGGGCAAAAGAGCATGAGTTTTGGCGATATGATTTGAGAGATATCGAGCTCGGCTTGTTCCAGGACAAGTTGGGACGTGTGTTGCACGATGCCTTCTCTAGGTAAGTCATTGAGAAAAAAGAAAACTGAATGAATACTTACTTACACCATAAAGATATCTACTCATCGACTCTCGGCCAAGAAGAATTGGTGTGGTGTTGGATTCTGGAGTACCAATACCGCTATTAACAGCTACTCTGGATATCATGTTCAACAGATTTCAGTCACCAACCGTGTCACTAATGTCAACTCCCACAATGTCGGTTATCTCAGCAGGTGTTCGATCCGCTATAGTTGTCGACATGGGCTGGGCAGAAACTGTGGTCACCAGTATCTATGAGTATCGAGAGGTTAAGACTACACGCACAGTTCGAGGTGGCAGAGCTCTTCTCGATTCACTCTATTCAACCATGGAGAGTTTGATTCCAGGACAGCACGATGCCACCAAAAAGAGGGCGATCAGTTTCAAAGAATGCGAAGATATCATGTGCCGCCTGACGTGGTGCAAGCCATCCGAATTCCGGTTATCTCAACGACGGTCAACTCAGCTCGAAACCGTGGATGAGCAAGAAGAAATTGAAGCCGAGTCGGCGGAAGCTGGCGGTCCAACTGGAGTTGTCCAAATACCCATCAACACAGGGTCTCGTCCATTGACAGTAGAGCTCCCATTTGAGAAACTCGCAGAGATCTGCGATGACACCTTTTTCGATCCTTCAGCAGACCGAGCAACATTCGACGACGACGAATTACCCTTGCATCTGCTATTGTACAAGCATCTATTACAGCTACCCCTTGATGTGCGAGCTATCTGCATGTCACGGATTATGTTCACAGGGGGCTGCTCCAATATCTTGGGCATCAAGCAAAGGATAATCGATGACCTAACAGCCATCGTGAAGAAGAGAGGATGGGAGCCAGTATTTGGGAAGGTTGTGGATAAGCATAGGAGCACTACCAGACTCCATCGACAATCCAGTGCCACATCCCCAACAGAAGGATCACCGCCCTTATCACAAGCCGAAGACGAGGGGGTCAAGTCTCCAAAGAGTGCAGCTGATACGAAGCATGAGCACGACCCAATCGAGGCAAAGGTTGCACGACAGCGAGAGACAGTACAGCAGGTCAAGGGTCAAATACGCGTGGTTCATACCCTTGGACCATGGATCGGTGGAAGCTTGCTTTGCCAACTCAAAGTACCCGCCATGGCAGTAATCGATAGGGATGCTTGGTTACAACATGGCGCCAGTGGAGCTTCTCGGCCTAGTGATGTTGATTACAAGGTACAGCATAGACAGAGCATGCAGGCTGGAGGATATGGCCGAGGAGGCTACGGCAACTGGACATTGGGTGTCTGGGGCTCGATATGAGAGATGAGATTGTTGATCTAGACGATGTGAGATGAGCGTTATCATGACATGAATGAGAATATGTTGATTGATGCAGGTGGTGAGCACTTGTTGAGTGGATGGTTATGGCCCAGAACAAACACAGTCAGAGCTTCCAACTACTGCTATAGTATACCCAAACAAACAAAGTAACTGATAAGGTTAATTGGCACAATTACCTTGTTTGCTCTTTTGCCAAGAATGAATACGTCCTAGTTAAGTTACAATCTAATGATGGTCCAACACTTGACGGTCCGCAGCGGCTCGGGTAATTGCATTAAGCAAGCTCTCCACTGTTAAGCCTTTCGGCACCCGAACTCGCTGATCAACTTCCGGTACCTCAGTCATGCTTTATATGAGCTGCTCACTCACAACTCAGCAGCAGCCGCCATGAACAGGACATTATTGCGCACAAGGTGTCGCAATGTGCAGCCGAGGCTACTACGAACTCATCCAGCATTAACACGCGGCTTCGCAGATGCCAAGAGACCTCCCTCAGCTCCAAAACCCATCGTCGATATCAAGCACATTCGCCAACATGCCGAACTTTATCAGCAGACTTGTGTAGAGCGCAATTATCGCAAGCAAGCGCAAAACCCAGCTAAAATTCTAGAGTTGCACGCAAGATGGCAGGATCTTCAGCGACAAGGCCGCGCGCTGCGTGAGCGATCAAATCTGTTGAGACGCCAGCTTGCGAACCCGGCTACCAGCAGCGGCGATGAGGATCTCAAGGAAGTGCGCCAATTGACCCGCGAGCAGATCCAGGATGAGGCTCGACAGCTTAAGCAGGATCTTTCTACCATTGAAAAGGGCGAGTCGCAGTCGGTTACGCAGATGGAGGAGCTTGCGCTGGAGTTGCCTAATCTCACTCATCCGGATACTCCCAAGGGAGGTGAGTTTGAGGTTATGAGTTATATCAACGACCCTCCCATTTTCAAGGAGTCTCCTGAGGATAAGATCTGGCGCTCTCATGTTCATATTGGCTCTGAGCTAGGACTTTTCGATTTCGCGGGTGCTGCTACTGCCTCCGGATGGGGCTGGTATTATCTTCTTGGTGAAGCCGCTCAACTCGAGCAAGCTCTGATTCAATTTGCTCTTGCAACAGCGACCCGCCATGGCTGGACACAGGTATCCCCTCCCAGCATGGTATATAGCCACATCGGTGCTGCCTGTGGATTCCAGCCCCGTGATGTGAGCGGAGAGCAACAAGTCTATACTATCGCTCAGTCTCCCGAGGATACTGAGCGTGGTGTCCCCGAGATGTGTCTTACCGGAACCTCGGAAATCGCCCTTGCAGGAATGAAGGCCAACACCACCATCGACCCCGAAGATCTCCCTCTCAAGCGCGTTGCCGTCTCCCGTTGTTATCGTGCTGAAGCCGGTGCCCGTGGTGCTGATACCAAGGGCCTGTACCGCGTACACGAGTTCACCAAGGTCGAAATGTTCGCTTGGACAGCGCCAGACGAAGACGCGTCTCAGGACATCTTTGATGAAATGCTCGACATGCAGACCGAGATTCTCTCTTCACTTGGACTTCACTGTCGTATACTCTCCATGCCATCCCACGACCTCGGCGCTTCAGCAACTCGCAAAATCGACATGGAAGCCTTCTTCCCTAGCCGTCGTGATAACTGGGGCGAGGTCACATCAGCCAGCATGTGCACCGATTACCAAACTCGCCGTCTCGGCACGAGAACTCGTGTTGATGGAAAGCTCGCCTTCCCCTGGACCGCCAATGGCACTGCCCTGGCTGTTCCCCGTATGATAGCAGCTCTGTTGGAGAATGGATGGGATGAGGAGGCAAAGACTGTCGCTGTACCAGAGTGCCTGCGACCATGGATGGATGGTAAGGAGAAGATTGGTCTTGGTGGACGTCGCTCCAGCGTGGATCGAGTGTAAATTTGAATCAATGGAATGAAGCATGGCATGATTGCGTACGTGTACGAATTGAGGATCTACTGGAAGTTCGACTGATATGAAACTGGATATCTTTTTTTAATATGAAGGCGGGATACGATTTCCTAGTCAAGTTCAAAACAACAATCCAAGATGGCCGCTTCTTTTGTGCGGTGGTCTGTTGTACATACGGAAATACCGATGTGTTTATAGTCTATTCTCTATCCCAAGTCATATCTATCACCATACCAAATGCCTCACCTTCTTCTCCCAACCTGGCATTCTAAACTCCAGCCCAGGGCTTCCCCTCCACGCATACCATCCACTCATCTTCTTCATCGCCCCGAGCCATCCCAACCTTTTCCTCCTCCACGTTCTACCCCTCGTCCCATCTCCTCGATGCTGCACCACGTATATCCCTCCATCCGATGCCGTCGTCAACTTGGCCTCTCCACGCTCTGGGTCTCCACTACTGTGGTATTCCCTTCTTCGCGGTGTCCGATTTGCTTGGAACCGTTTATTGTGATCCAAATCGAGGATCTCGTTCGCTGCTACTTCCATCCACACATCCAGTGTTCGGAGATGGTCGGCGTAGATAACAAGGAGTGCAATGATAGAACACAGACCCGATGCCAGCCAGAATACCCAGAATGACGATCCCTCAGGACCATAAGTGCTTTCGATGGACAAGATTCCAGATACGACCGTTAATGGAAGCAAAAGACCACCCAGATACGCAATGCGATCGAGACTCCGGGAGTTCGCATCCTTGGGTTCGTCTTGTGCTTGCTGAGCATGCGATTGGAGAGCCACTGTCACAGAGATTTGTATACGTCTTTGGAGACGTTCGGCAAGGTTTGCCCAGTCAGTAGACGTGATGCTGCAAAAGTTGCCTCGTCGCTCCATGCTCCTTGTGGTATCGGCGTTTGTTTCCAGTGCGCGAGCGATGGTCCATTGAACATCTACCGAGTCGGATCCTAGGGGAGGTAACGAGTCGAGTTTCTGAAGCCATGTATCATAAATGAGATCTGCCACAAGGTCTTCTATCGGTCGAATATCAACGAGTGCTTGCAAGAGGGAGTCTTCCAATCCCGATCGTTTCGGGGGTCGTTTCCCCTGTTTGCTTCTATCTGGAATCGTGTTGCTTGGTATCCTGGGAGGTCGATAGGGTCGTGATTGTATTCGAAATGGGATGCCATCGAGCAATAGAATAGGAAGTCTTTCCTTAGTCATTAGTGATGCACGGCAGATCCTAATGCCCTCGTCCTGATCGGAATCACTATCGTCATCCTTCTCTTTGGTCTCGTTATCGCTCTCTTCTGTTTTTCTCCTCCTTATTTCCGTCTCGGGAAACTCCCAAACCCATCCCCCTCTCTTCTTATCCAGCTCCATGCCAAGTATGGCGCCCATATCGCATTCACCTCTTACAAGAGCAATTCTTCTCCAGCCCGGTCTCTCCACAAGACTCATCTCTTCTTGGAACTCCTCCGCTGTAAATATGTCTTTTTGCCGACAGCTTTGAGCATTCCATTCTAGGAGATAGGGTCTGTAAGCGCCAGATAGTCCCCGTTCCGAGGATCGCCGTCGAGTCGCTCGGTGTCGGGGCTCCGGAGCCGGAGGGTATCTTGACATTTTGGTTCTTGGTCTGTCTTGATTAAGATTCAAATCACCAAAGATGAAACAAGGCTAGTCAAATAATGTATCAACAATTTTCCTACTGAGACCGACTTAAGTCCAAAACGGGGGAGTTTCACTCTTTTTAATCTTTGACTGTCGTTCTTTCCAAGACCCCATGAGCACAATTCACGTCATGAGAGACCTTCTCAGAGCATAACTTCTCCATAATTTCCCAGGCAGATGTTCTTTTATCTCGAGAATTCCAGGGTCCTGAAATGTCTCAGCTAAGCAGATGTTCCCTTGCGCCTCCATAAGCAAGTGTCTGTATGGTCATGTGCCGACTTCCAAAGCCCAGATGACCCAGACGATGGAGGAGCCTCACCACGCGACATATCCACCTGCGAAATGAGATTACATAAATAGTCTGCAGTAGCCATTTGACAGAATCTAATCTGACGGGTCTGTTGCTGAGTTATCGGGAGTCCTTGATGTATCAGTGGCATACATATTGATATGTTCACCAGCACATTTTCACATTCTCACATCTCACATCAGGGATATCCCGCTGGTTCGGTTTATGTAAAATAGCCCTCGTTCGTGCATGGCTCGTCATCTTTATTGAACGGTAACTTTACATAAAATGGCTCTTTCCCGCTCTTCCCTAAACGCCTGACCAGACGCCATTTTGACAGCGACAATCATAGGATGTGGAGACTTCCTGTTTTGTCTCTTTGACTCTCCAAATGCTTTGGCTTCGCCTTCTCGCGCTCCGCGTCATTTGTCTCCTCTTTCTTTCTTGATTTTCTCGTCCTTCCCTTCTAAGTAGCAACCGTCCTAAGGAGTGTCAAGTGCGTGGAGTGATGTGAAAAAAAGCAAAAAAAGAATAGACGCCCCATTGCAAGAATTCCAGATCGTAAACCCATGCGTATACGTACGACGACATGTCCAATTAATGATCGAGGTCAACCGGTAATAACAGTGTCCCGAACTTCCTAAAAACTCGAAGCCGGTACTTCAAAATCAGCGGTGGTGATCGTCATCACCGTCGTGATGCAATGTGACACTGTTAAACTCAAGGAATGGATCGGCGATTTCACCACCAGGAGTAGCCAGTCCACTGTCCAAAGGCACTCCCTTCAAGTTCATCGCCCTTGATCCCGAAAGGTCAACACTCTCACTCTCCTTCACGTTTCGGAAATTGACGGTATCAACTCCTCGTCCGGCATGGGGGACAATCGGTGGTTTCATGTGTCGAATCAGTGCCCATTGTGTCGTTCTAAAGAATGGATGCGCCTTGATGTCTGATGCACCGGCTCGAGCACCAAGTCGTCGGTTTTCGTCTTTGATGAGTAATTTCCTTATCAAAGATTTGCAGAGGCTGTAGCTTAGTTAGGAAACAGTTCAAGTTGGCTCGTTTGCATATCACTCACTTGGAGATCTGCGGTGCACCAGCATGATCAGGGAAGGGAATGTCCTCCCTCAAGATGTTTGCGAAAGTCGCGTTACGGTTCTTGCCCTTGAAAGGCGTTGTGCCGTAAAGCATTTCGTAAATGAGGATGCCAAGTGTCCACCAGTCGACTGCGCTTGTATGGCCACTACCCTTAATCACTTCCGGCGCAATGTACTCCTCTGTGCCTACAAAAGAGTTGGTTCGGAAGTTGGCAATACATGAACGTGTGTCGATGGTCGGTAAGGCATCTGTGCGAGCTCCATTCTTGCCAACGATCATAGTCGGCTTGCCACCAGGGTCTGATTGCTTGGACAAGTCAAAGTCTGAAAGCATGATATGACCCGATTGGTGAAGCAGAATGTCTATAAAGATGGTCAGCGGTGGATTTGTAAGCATGATTTCGCAACATACTCTCTGGTTTTAGATCACGGTAAATAAATCCCATAAGATGCAGGTACTCCAAGGCTGCTGTCACTTCAGCGGCGTAAAATCGAGCATCCTCTTCGGGAATGCATTTTCCAGGGCGTGTTTGGAGAGCGCGGAAGAACTCGCCGCCACTACAGTACTCCATACACAGATAAAGGTAGTCCTCAGACTGGAAGGAGTGGTATAATGTGACAATGAAGGGATGGTTGCTTGTCGCGAGGATTTCTTGCTCTGCAAGAGCTCGCTTGATCTTGTTTCGCTTGATCATTTCCTTCTTGCTAAGTACTGCAGACAGTTAGGCATGGTCGCATGTGTAGATTTGGGAGGTTAACATACTCTTCATGGCATAAAGCCTACTGCTCTTCTTCTCCCTCACAAGGTACACCTTGCCAACGTCTCCCTTTCCGATAAGCTTTATTTTGTCAAAGCTAGAAGGGCTAACTTCGACGTTTCGAACCTTGATCGAATTGGAACTGTACGTTCGGCGGAAAGCCATTGACATATTAGGAGCTGGCAAAGCAGCCAATATATCTTCAGGGTTGGCATGGAGGGGCATTTCCTCGTTCTGTGGAGTTTTGGCCGGCTCTATAAGGCCAAGCGCGCCCGAACTTGTAAGAAGGGGATCTTTGCCAAGCTCGGCAGTCGCGGGACGCTCGTTATTGGGGTCGTTCTTGGAAAACAAGCCTTGAGCATTGGGTGCACTGGCGACTCTTCTAAGTCTCCGGGCAAGCTCCTCCTTGGTTTCGCTGGTAGTTTGGTCGGTTGCAGGAGTGCCATCGGGACCATGGACTTTAAGACTTGGCGTATCCGGGGGGCTCGGAGGAACAGAGTCGGAATTATGGTGACGCAGTCCTGGTTGGCCTTGATGGGCGAAATAAGGGTTGGCATGAGCTGTAGGACTCATGGCTTCTTCCAGCTGGTTGCCCTCGCTTGCCACGGTGTGTGCGCGCAGGCGGCCAACTGTATTACTAAAGAACTTTGTGTGACGAGGTTTCGAGGGGTCGGGTGTGGTAGCGGCCGAGTTCTTCTCCTTGTCCTTGTCCTTTTCCTTATCGCTGGAAGCACTGCCGGTGCTACCTCCAGTGTTCATGCGGAAGAAATTGCGCAGACGGTGGCTGACCTGGCCGGTGCCGTTGGAGTTCTTTTGAGAAGGCATAGCGGCGGTAGCTTTGTTGAAAACGGCGGGATAGGTGGAGACGGAAACAGACTTTGTTTGTTTTCGATTATAGATTCGCTTCCATATTCGATGGAGTAAGCGGCTGGGAGACGAAAGAAGGACGTTGCTGTGATGTCAAGGCAAAGAGAAGATCGACGAGCGGAGGA
This sequence comes from Fusarium praegraminearum, assembly GCA_002093855.1. Lineage (NCBI taxonomy): Eukaryota > Fungi > Ascomycota > Sordariomycetes > Hypocreales > Nectriaceae > Fusarium > Fusarium praegraminearum. Next base: position 104,940 of record LXHY01000016.1, on the reverse strand, counting down.
GTCGTTGCGCAATGAAGTCGCGCTAACGTGGAATCGCAATGGTTCAACGGGATGGAATATTTAAAGTCGAGATTGACTTTAAGATGGGGCGGATGAAGCTGCTGTTGAAGTAACAGCGGCGACACTATTGATAATAAGAAGAAAAAAAGGGAGGAAAGAAGACACCAGAGCCTCAGAAGAATGACGCTGGCCTTGAGACCTTGTACTGGGTCGGGCTATGTCTATGGGTCTTTGATTCTGGGTCCTAGTCCTGGTCTTGGTCTTGGGTCTTGGACTTGGACTTATTTGGGAATTGGATTGGAAATGGGAACGGGCCATGGAATGAGAATGGGGCGGCGGAAGAAGGATTTCTGCCTGAGGCATTACTAATCAAGATCCCGTCGGCATTGGCCGCACTCTCTTTCCCGTCCTTCACTCCCGCCCATTAATTACTTGACTGCCCACTCCCACTGTCCGCCAGGGTAAATTCGGACCTACCTGAACTTGATCCTTAACCTTAGGTTACAGAAGAGATTGCCTTGAGAATCAGATTCAATTAGATTGAATTGATGTTATTTCTGATGCCTCAGGGATTGCCTTACCTACCTCTACAGTGTCTCGATATAGGTACACTAACTAATCGTTGGTGCAATGGTCCCCAGGCTGTACATAGTAACAGAGCTACTAAGGTACAGCTAAGCTCACATCAGTACTCCTAGCCTTCGCGTAGCTCTTCCAGCGCCTCGCCTTGTGGCTTAGAGGGGTCAGAGGGTCTTGTTGGTCTGTGACGAGATGGAGCCTTGGTCTTGATAACGTTAGCTCTAGTGAGCTTGGCTTTTATCCATCTTACAAATGTCTCTCGCCTCCGGGACTCGGTGTCCTTGAATTACCCGCAAACTCCGGTGAGAGAACACTACAGGCGATAAGTAGTGACCTCTTCTTTTGCCAGATCTTTCAACATTTCCCAAGCACCTAGAATAAAGGAGAAGTTCGTCAAGCAAGTCGCTGTTAGGGTCGTCTTCCATTTATTCGGGGATGGTACGGATGAGCCACTAAGACAGCAAGTTTTAAGTCAGTCGTTGCACTAGAATCAAGAGACGCGCCGACGTGCTAACCTAATCGGAATAGAACCCTTGTAGTTCCCAATATTGGTTCCTCTAACCTGCAGATTGTTCTGTGCCTTGCATCTCTTCTCTGACAACAGCTGAGAAAGCAGAGGACTTTTCGAATGAATGAGGCGATCCTATGAGCCATAATTAGAACGTCATGTCGTGGGGGATGCTGAGCAGGGTCCAGCCAGGGGATGCCCTGGCTGCAGCATCACGCCAAACGACTTGCAAAGCATTGATCCTGTCTTCTCTCCATACCTTGGGACCCAACATAAACTAAAGCTTTCAGATGTGGCTTCGGGATCTAGTACTGATCCCCGTCGCCTTAAACTCCAACATTCAAGACACCACCACAGCTCCCTGGGCTATTCATCGCGGCTGCATGTTCGGACGATATTCGCAGCTCAACTGCCCCTACCCTGGAAGCAGTGACATAATTGAGGCTCGACCACGGGTCAAGGATTATCAACACTGGCCGCCCACCGTGCTTTCTGTGGTACCTGGATCATGAAACAAACCTAACTACCCATCGTAACGGCCAGACAATGCGCATGTTCATGCATGCCTCCATCACCTTGCTCCATTGGTTCGAGGTAAGCCTCTACCAGACGCATGATGTCAAGGCAAAATCTTCGTCACAAGCTGCTCTTGATTACTTGGGTTTCCAGGGAAACTCAGCACGATTGGCAATAACACGTGAACTTGATGACTTCAAAACCATGTTTCGTCAGTGGGGTTTTGTCGTCGGCATAAACCCAAACGAAAGTACTAAAGTAACATCATCATGGTCATCTACATAGTAGGCACAGTTTAGCTCAAAGTTGATAGTTGAGGAAGCTTTCAGCTCAGCCACCTCCATTCACACAAGATGGGTGCTCAATGGAACTTTGGTTGTGCCCAACCTGCCAACTGCTGTATAAAAGACCCTTGAATTTAAGCTTTCTGAGAATGGACAACTTCATTAGCTCTGAACAAAACCCATTTCATATCTCAGCTTGACCGAGGTACATCCGAGTTGATCAGGCTTTGTTGATGCCTCATGTTTGTGTGCCATTGCCATGAGTCTCACGACATTGAGATGATGCCGGGAATAATTGGTCGATATAAACTACTAATGTTCTCATATAAATAGGCACATGCGGCCAAAAGTACTGGGAATATGAGATCCTAACAAGCTCTGGTCTTCTAGTTAAGTGCAACCTTCTCAGATACCTACTATAAACTTTGGCATTGGACATCTCTATATGTTTGTTACTTTGGTGACTGAGATAGACATTGAACCTTGAGATTTTAAATTCTCTTCGCAGCTAATAGAATAATTATGTGCGTGGCCTGAAGTTTCTTTCAGCAAAATAATAAAATAAAAGGCACCCATTCCTCCTTTCCTCCATTCCACAACTAAGAACTGTAGTGCCTCGGGCTATTTTCCACGGTAGGCTTCACATCAATCCTATCATATGCAACACTTGGAAGTAACTAATTCGCTAGAAAACCTCCGATACACATCACAACACAAGAGATCTGACAGCAAACAAACGTTTCCAAAACAATGAGTGTCGAAGACCGCCACCACGTCATCAAGCCTTGGGTGCGCACCATGCACTCTTGGGGGCATTGCATTCAGTCAAAGATTCTTCACATCCCCGATCGCTTTGGTTTATTTTCGTCCGGTCCGCCTCCACGAAAGGAAAGAGAGATTGAGATCCTCCTGATATTGGTCTTTGGCTCATTGTTTGTTGCCACCAGTATATTGGTTTATGTATTCGGTATTGACTGCAACTTTTGGTTAGTCGTCACATTACAAGCCTATTGGATGAATGCTTTCGACCTGATCATGTTACCTGCCATCCGGCGTTGGGTCTACCATGATCACAACGGGGGATATTTTGAAGTACAGGGGAAAGAAGGATTCGATGAAGAGAAGGGATTCCTCGAAGAGTATGCATTCGATGAAGAGAATGGATTCGATGAAGAAAAAGGAATCAGCCCATTCACTCACTCAACGATATGATTCCATTCGTCGCTGGGTGCGACCTTTTTCGTCCCATTACAGTCACTGTGGATAGAACACATAATGTCCAATGCAGTGGTGGGTTGAGAAGATTCACGAGTTGGAATATGAGCTCAGTTCCAACCTCATCGTCAGAGTAATCTGGATTGTTGAAGAGCAAGACAGAGTACCAGGAAAGGATGCTATAAACACAGAGCAGTTTATGACTTCCATAGAGCACTAATAACCAACTTTGTGAACAAGTTTGTATCAACTACGCTGTGATCAATACTTGGGGCATTATGTGTCTTTCTCCCAGAAACATCATGTCCTCGTTTACAACAACGGGGCGTCTGGCTGCCCGTCTCTTCCACTCACAGATATAGTTTCTCATAAACAACTTTCTTGTACATACGACCATACCTATCAGAGAACTCGGGATCCCGTCCGCTCTCCCATAGATAAGCTGATAAGGGGCGGATTAGTAGTTGGGTCGGTGACGACCAGCGAATCCCCGCTGTTGTATGTTTTTTTGGTGATATAACACATTTTTGGTGTTTTATCCAGTGATCGCATTTTTACTCAAGCATTCGTATTTTTACATGGCTAATTGCAATACAGGTCACAGAGCTCCACGAAAAATAAACAGTTATTGTTTATTTACTTGAACTTGGGCACGAGGTATATGGTCTTGTAACTTGGCTGTCTTATGATTGTGGTTTCCTGTGTGTTGTTGAAATCTACTCCAACTTACAGATAGTCTAATCCCTGTCACCGATTAGATATATTTCCAGGTGTCCAATGAGAGCCTCATAAACAAGTAACCTTGACCAATCCTAGCCTGCGAATGTTAGCTTAATCCTGTGAGTTGACAGGTACCTCGTTGATATTTCTCTAAAGTTGAACCCAAGCGATGCATTTCAGTCTCATCATGAGCAAGACCCACATGCTAAGAACTGGCCTACCTATGGAGATGAGGTACCGGCCCTTTGGATTGGGATGACTTCACCCTGGTATTTCGTTATATCTTGTTGGTCGGTGTTGGAATACTTACCAACGAGCACTGGACAGTATCGCGAACTAGAACAAAGTACAAAAGGAAATATGCAACTACCTACTAGACTAGTATGCGAAACCAAAATATCATCTTGCCCTATGTACGACCGATGAGCCTAGATCGAGGCCACCCAGCTTTCCTTAAAACTTGTGCTCCGATTGGCTCCATTTCCAGGACTCCCACCAAAGCGGAAAGGGCAGAAGCCAGGCCCGTCTATTTAGGTTTATCTGACGGTCTGGTCGCTTGTGCCACTAGCTTCCTCTTTTCCCTCTTCCTCACCTCTTGCTCGAATACGAACGTTTGGCCGTCCAATCCCTCCATCTGCCTCTTATTGTATAAGTCTTGTTACTCATAACCCTCGCTTCAAACCGGCACTATGGCTCGTGGCAACCAGCGCGAAAAGGCTCGTGAAAAGAACCTCAAGAAAACAGAGGTTCGTCTTACTACTACCAACTGTCTCGCCGGACGATCGTATATACAGGGTATGCTGACATGATCTTTCTCTCAACTATAGAAGCCTAAGAATAACAAGAGTGGTACCCAAATGCAACATGACAACGAGTCCAACGCCGATATCATGCGAAAGAAGCAGGCTGCTGGTGCGTCCGAACCACCCCCAACTCCTATAGTTGCGCCTTAAAATATGAGCCAAGACACAATTGCTAACACAATTATTTACAGCTGAGGCTCGCAAGGCCGCCGAGGCCGCCAAGAAATAAACGCTACGATTTACTGTACGAACGCTGTCTACTCTGGCTTGAGAAACGCCATCGACTATCTGCACGGAATACCACAACTTGAAGAGATGGAATAAGGGCCAGAGGAAGCTGGAACATTCGGAACCAGACATTCTTTTCAGCGACGCAACGAAACGACTTTTGGGTAGCACAGGCGAAGCGGTGCAATAATATGGGTTGTCTTTCAGAAGCGATTACTATAACTATAGCCTCATCAATACATCGTTGTGATGTTGGTTGCTCGTGATGGCTAAACAAGCAGCTTTAGGGTCCTTTCTTTTATTTTCCCCCTTTTTCCTTCTACTTGTGGGGCATGGTTCACGGACAAATGCTTGATGTGCGCGGTGCCAGACATCTACCGATTACATCTAAAGGGCCAGCCTCTACCAATTCGGTACGCCATGCTCGAATGTTCGTTGAATTTGCACAACATAAAGAGGTGCACTTCGAAAAACATTGTTTATCTTGCGTACCTAGGTACCTAGGTATAGCTTGACATTTTACCAGAGAAGGTATTGTATTGCTCTAAACAGATTTCACAGTCATAATGGAGTCAAGATCCCAAGGCATGCATTTGCAAAATCATTATCAAGAATTAAGTTTCGTCCCATAGGTTTTTGTCCCATTAACTAACTAAACCGATCTTCAAACCCGTGAAGATTTCATTGCCATCTAGGCTACCCAAGGAAATAATCGAGACCGTCTAAAACCCATACATAAATGGTACATTCAAGTAATAACATCATCGCAAACTACTAAGCAATCTTCCGTGGTATTAACACTCCTCGTCTTTTCATGTCGTTACTTAGCTCACACCACCCATGTTGTAAGGCAGAGCTCCTGAGATATTGTTAGTCTTTGTTGTTACGAGTTGAGACTGAATGGTGTAAACTTACCGGCCATGCCACCGAATGAGTTGATGCCTTGGGCAGCGGCAGGGAAAGCGCCAGCTGAACAAGAGACGTGGCAGACACAGCTGCCATCGGGAGCCATTGTGCCCTTGCCGGGGACAACTCCTGTAGCCTCGGGAGGAGCGGGGGCAGCGGGAGGAGCAGCAGCAGGAGGAGCAGCCTCAGCAGGCTTGGATGCGGCGGGAGGAGCGGGCTCACCACCTTGAATAGGAGCAAGCTTGCCGTCACCCTTCTGCTGGATGGCCAACTCCTTGAACTTGGCTTGTGTCTTCTCGGCGCTGGGGTTGATGGAGAAAACCATGCCCTGACCACAGTGGTTGCCCTGCTTGCAGTAGAACCACAGAGGAGTGTCAACCATGACTTGCATGGCAACTTGAGGAGGAGGAGAGACAGTGTTGTTGGGGTTGGCCATGAAGCCAGAGTCCATGCCACCAGTCATGAGATCGCAAGGGGTCTCAAAGCCTGACTGAGAGACAGTGTGGTTCTGTGACAGGAACTCAAAGACAACGGTGTCACCAATAGGGATATCGTGGAGCTCTTCGGGCGAGTAGACAAGACCACCAGGGCCTCCAACGGTGACAGTGTGCGAGGCAGCGGCGGCAGGCTGGGTAGCGACCTCTCCGCCCTTTGTCACGGTCTCGGTAACTGTGACCTTCTCGGCGATGGTTGTGGTCTCGGCACCAGCTCCAGGGTTTTGCCAGATGATGATGATCTCGGTCTTGTGTTCCTTGGTGACACCGGGGTGGACAACCTTTGCGGGAGCCTCGACGACTGGTGCAGGATGCACGGGAGGAGCAGCAACATGCTCTGCAGGAGGAGCGGGAGCGGGAGCAGCGACGGGGTGCTCAGCGGGAGGAGCTGCAGCGGGAGCCTCCATGGCAGGCATGGCCATGGCGGGCTCAGGGTGGTCTCGTCGTGCCATGAATCGGCCGGCAAAAGCCATTGGCGCAAAAGCGGCCATGGCGAGAGTTGAAGTCTTCATGATATCGTTGTGGGTATTAAAAAGTAAAAAAGGGTAAAAAGGTAGAGATGATCTGCCAGAGATATGAATCGGTTTAGTTGATTAAGAGGGACTCAAATGAAGAATGAGGGCCTGCCTTCAATGAAAGGAAAATCTAAGTGCAAAATGAATGAAGCACGAAGAAACAATTGAGAAAATGTGGATTGAGAATGAGATATGGGAATGAGACAGGAATTGACAGTCGTGGTACCCGCGTGCTCTTATTATAGTACATCAATCAATGGCCGCTGCAACCCCTTGGAAAGACAAGCCCTCCAAACGCATGTTCGAAACACGGCCACTGAAGAAGCCGACTCTCGCTTCGGTTTCTCGAGATCCGATCAGCGTGTCTTGGCCTGTAGCGTTGTGGTTTCCCGTGAAACGGCTGCTGGTGCGGGGGGGTCGTTTCTGTGACAGATCCGTCTCGGATCACGTTTGGTGTTTTGAAGTTTTACCCCATTTTGCTCCTCAGCAACGCCAAGGGAATTATATGCGACAGATAATGATTGGGTTGTTTTCTTATCCAGCGCCCAGTATAGGGCAAATTTGCTTAATTGAGCCTTGTATAGGGTCGTATTGCAAGCCATCAGCAGGGGGCAGGTTTTTTAGTGATGAGACCCAAGCTCTTACACATGCAGACAGGTCCGACGAGCCAAGGACGGGAGTACTCGTCTCCGTTCTAGACTACGACCGCCTGAGCCTATTGCTATACCAGAACTGGAAGCTTGCTGATATTGACGAGGTGCTGGGCTGAAGCCAAGATAGTAAATTTTATAGTCCCCGTTTGAACAGTATAGCATTCGTTTCACTAATTGATCTTCGTCGTTGAGGTTTCATCGACTTCGTCTGGCCTTTTTGGCCAGCATTTATCTAGTTCCACGGTTCCTTCGGATGGGTTCATTCCTTGCGAGGCTATGTTTCTCGAAGTTTGGCCTGCCATCGTCAACCGCGTATCTACTTATTGGCGTGATGCAGTGGTTGAGAAACGTACATCATTATCCCCACTGGTCTATGCTTCAAGTTGCATGGGTTTCGGCACGGGGGAAGTCTTCACAGTAATATCTCCGAACGTACCAATATCAAGCCATTTAAGCTTCCAAATTACTATGACCATAGCATAAGGTTGATATCGTCGCTTTATGGAGACCTGCACCGTACTTAGCGTTGCTGCTCAATCTCAAATCTTGACCCATGAATGTTATATCTCGACTTGATATATACTCACATAATCATCTAAACATCACGTCCCGTGACTTGTTCTGTAAAGATTCCCCATAGCCCTCCAGGTCTCTCATCTAAACGCATTCATGCACGTACTCCCGAGTAAACGGCAATCTCAATCTTGAGTCGTTGCATCAACGGCAGCTGGCCGACCGAGAACCCATGCCCAAACTCGTGGCGCCCACAGCCACGTTGGTTGATGGCTACCGCCCTTCCGTGTTTCAAGGGTAATATGCTTATACTGTTGTTTCTTCGCTTAAGACGCGTGCTTCTGTTGAGCTTGTTGTTCACCTTCATACAACCCTGTGTAGTAGCCAGCATAATACCAAGACATGAGGAGTTTCTTGAGACTTTCGTCTTGTACTATTGCGATTGGTTAGTCAGGTTATACAGTGGACAGCGGCAACAGGGGACTTGCCAGAACCCAGAACAGTCTGTATCGGAAAAGCAGGGACACCTTGAGATTGCGACGGTGTAGATTCCTTGGCTTCGTTCCGTGACGGAGAGATCTGCAGAGATGGTTAGTTACACGGAAGATAGGAGATCCAAAGACCGGACGAGAGTCGGGTGAAGCAGGTAGTTAGCACAAGGGTTCGTACCTTATTTTCCTCTGCCTTTTCTGAAGTCAAAACACTCTCTTCTGTTTCCGTTACTTGAGGTTGTTCAGACTTGGGCTCTGCCTCTATCTCGGCCCTGATTCATGCGTCAGTAGGTTATTATTGACGTTCGAACTAAGTGTTCTTACTGATTTTGAAGTTCAAGGTCTCGTACACTTCCGCCTTTAGCGTGTATGCTGTGATACTTCTGCCAAACGTCTCAGCAGCTGTTCGCAATATGTCCTTTGGCAACTCACCTTGTACTCTTGCAATGCCTCATTCCATGAGTTAATGAGGGCAGAGTCATCCCACACCTCCTCGTGTGTTAAGTTCTCTTGCTTTTTCGACATTATGTGTTAAGATGTTGATCTTTGGAAGGCTCAGGAGGTTGCAAGTGAACTGGTAGTTTATTCGGTGTGATTTGAACTTGGGAAAAACAAGTTGTCAAATAGAAGTGAATTGATTAACTCTTCATTCGTATTTATCGGTATCGCGTGTATTATCGTGTGGCGTGCGTTTCTCAATATCTGTCAAGAGAAATGAAGTGTAGATGCCTGGAGCTGGTTCACTCATTAAACTATCGCGAGGTCGTTGGTTATAAGCTTCAGAAGCTCCGATCACATTTCAGTGGACCATGCCGCTGAAAAGACCCCAACCCCCACTAAGATAAACTGATAGTGGACAAAGTCCTTCACCGCCCAAATTAGACGTGGCAGAATTCCAATTTTTTCCCATGGCCCACGCATCTTTTTCTGCGGGTGTTTAGCTTTTGCGTACCTAGCATCAAGACAACCATATCAGACACAATGGCACCAGAATTGAGAAAGAGAAAGTGTAGGTACTTACAAAGTCACCAAATATGCATGCGCTAACTTTCCAAAGCTGCTTCTGACATTCAGAAGCCCAATGGCGCTGCCAAAGCTGCCCAGCCTAAGCGAAAGGGTGAGCATACAACAATCGCAATATTATTTTATATCTCGCTAACAATCCATTTTCAGCCCCCGCCGATGCGTCGCCTGTGTCGCTGAAGAAGCAGAAGTCTGTCAAGAAGACTGCCGTCACAACAAAGGTCGCCGAGAAGCCGGCGCAAAAGTCCAAGAAGAGCAAGCCCGTCGAGGAAGTCAAGGTCGTCGAGGAGGAGTCCACCACACTCGATATCGCCGATGAGTCCGAGTCAGAGGCCGAGGAGGGCAAGGAGGTCCAGGCGATCGTGAAGGAGCTCGATTCCGGCGACGAGGACATGACTGAGGGCGACTCCAGCTTCAAGGCCGGCCAGGACGTTGGCAAGATCCCCAAGGTCTCCAAGGACGTTCAGAAGGCTGCCAAGGCCTCCAACCAGGACGCCGGCGTTATCTACATCGGTCGCATCCCCCACGGTTTCTACGAGCACGAGATGAGACAGTACTTTGAGCAATTCGGTCCCATCGTTGCGCTGCGACTCTCGCGAAACAAGAAGACTGGTGCCAGCAAGCACTACGCCTTTGTCAAGTTTGCCGAGGCCTCTACCGCCGAGATTGTCGCCAAGACTATGGACAACTACCTCTTGTTCGGCCACATTCTCAAGTGCCGAGTCATTCCCAAGGAGCAAGTTCACGAAGATATGTTCAAGAGCGCCAACCGACGATTCAAGAAGGTCCCCTGGAACAAGATGGCCGGTCACAAGCTCGAGAAGCCTTTGTCCGAGTCTGCCTGGGCCAACAAGGTCGAGAAGGAGAACACCAAGCGCTCAAAGAGGGCTGCTAAGCTCAAGGAGATTGGCTACGAGTTTGACGCTCCCGAGATGAAGGACGTCCCCGCCCCTGTTGCAGCTATTGAGAACGGCGAGGCCGAGACCGAGACCAAGGCCATCGAGGAGGCTGCACCCGCTGAGAAGGAAGAGGAGCCCAAGGTCGAGGAGCCCGTTGAGGTTGTTGAGACAGTCGTCGAGGAGACCGAGGTTGTGACCAAGCCCAAGGCAGCCCCCAAAGCAAAGGCTGCAAAGGGTAAGGCAACAAAAGGAGGCAAGGGTCGCAAGACCAAGGCTTGATCGGGTACAGAACTGTTCAATTCAATGGGTTTTCGGAGTTAAAGCGGCATAGATATAGTTCAAAAAGGAATCCATAATGAAATGAATGCAATTGGACATCACTTTACTATCCCAAAGACAGTGTATGAGCACTCTGTTGACGAGAAAAGGGTCACGGTATATATACGCACATTTCCAGCTGTTGGGTACCTACCTTAGGTAGTTCATGTTTGCATGGGAAAAGGTGACAGTTAACAATAGCTAGCAAACACCACATCATTCACCTGTAAAGATGAATGATATATCCGCTGGGAATAGCACAAGTACAATAGTGAAAGTAACAACATCAGAGATTCAATAAAGCTGCAGCATCATCGGCACCAAAGGCTTATGCGTCAAGGTACAAGCTCTTGATGCTGAAAACATGCTATTTATTACGAAGATATGTACGCACATAAGCGAACCCATAGCACTCATAGAAAATAAAAGAGCAAGCAACGGGATTATGAAAGGCGTTCTATAGTCTACTTCGCAGTCGTTCGCGAAAAGGCCACGGGAATACAATGGTCCATTTCAAAAACAGTGATAGCGAAGGGTAAAATATGTGAAGAAGAAGAAAAAGTTGCGAAGCGCGCGCACAATAAGGAAAAAAAGAGCACTGCAAAGATCCACTTTGAAGATGACTCAGCAATATTTGCTCGAAGCTAACCTGTAGCTTGAGCAGAACGTCCTTATTCTCGCTGTTGACTTGGACTATTTCCCTTTGGTTGTTGATTTATGATAATAATTATGTCGTTAAATTGTCTTTCTATGTATACCTAAGCTAGAAGAAGAAAAACTTGGAATGCGGTTGAATTGAAGTATCCTGGTGGTGTTATTTGCTGTTGCTTTGAGAGCACCACTCTGTTAGTTTCAAATTAACAATCTTGCTGTGCCACAACTTAACGCTATCAGATGTTAGGCCAATCTTAGTGTGTTCAGTGTGAAGTGCTATAGATATTTAGACTATAATCTCTCATACAGGCCCTTCACGAATCTCCCAAGATAAGTCCAGTTACAAACTGTCAGTCGTTCGTTATTGGTCCAAATACCAAGCCAGATGCATGGAATACACAGAATGCAAAGGGGTATGTCACGTTTGTTAAATAGCATCTTTGCTGAGCCGTGTCTTGGAAAGTAAACACAAATCTGCAGCGTATGAAAAGTAAGATTAGTAGTTGCATGTAGTAAGACTCGTGGATAATTGAGCAAATTGCTTCTTGCTTGCACCGTTTCGATAGCAGTGAATCTGATACGTGAGTCAAAGCCCAACATGTATCACTATCCAATCAGTCTCTTTGGTCTTCCAAGTTTCAGATTCAAAAAAAGAAGCTGATATTATTACTGATATAATGCTACAGTAGCAGCCGGCCGGTACTTCGGACCCGACTTGATGGAATGACGCCGCAGCCGTTGAAACGTTGCCAGCTCCAGGGAGCTTCAGGCACTGACGTCCACTAATCCCACCATAACCCCAGCTGACGTGGTGGAATTCCATCCCTCCCGTTGACCTACCTTACCTGACACCAACACCAGGGAGGCCACACTCTGTACTGTCAATCGACCTGACCTGGCCTACCTATTTTAGATTCTGCATCCATTATCGCGTAAAAGCAGCCCCGGCGCTAACACTATATCTGCACGACATTGAACCTCTGAATGATCGTGACTGGCGCATTCAAAGCTCACCATGTCGTCCGCCGTTACAACAAACCCGACCCAAGTGACGAATTCAGGTGCGTGCAATCCCTACCCCTGCAATTGAGGCGGATATCGAGAGTCGAGAACGTGTCCTAACCATGGGGCCTCGCTTCCCGCTCGTGCAGGGTCGTCCAAAAAGAAGAAGAACAACAAGAAGAAGAACGCCAACAAGAACAAGGCTTCTGAGGAGCAGCCTGATATTTCTGAGCCTCAACAGGGTTCGGACAAAGACGCCCTCGAAGAAGAGCCCGAGACACCCACTCAGCCCGTACGTAGCCATGACACTTCCCATATCATGCAATTGCGCGTGCGCTGACATAGATCGATAACATAGGAGACGCCAGTCGATGCAGGAGTCGAAGACGTAAACGAAAAAACCACTGTTCAAAGCAACGGGCATGCCGTAGAGCTCCAGAACAAGAGCAACGGGCTCACACCCCCTCCAGTGGATGGCGAAAAAGCAAAGACCGACGATTCAGACACATCTGCCAAGCTAGAAGCCATGAGCCAGGAACGAGAGGCCTTGCGGGCCGAGGTCGAACAGCTACGGAAGCAGCTCGAGAGCATCCAAGAGACACACAGCAACGAAGTCACACAGCTCAAGAGTGACCTGGAAGAGAGCAATGCCGCCAAGGAGAACGCCGAGGAGGAATACCAGACCCTTCTCGGTCGTGTCGAAAAGATCAAGCAGACACTAAGCGATAGATTCAAGCGCGATAAGGCAGAACTCGAAGAAAGCAAGGAGCGCATAGAAGAGCTCGAGGCAGAGAACGATGAGCTTAGGAATAATGCAGTATCATCCGGTGATGATGTCGCCAAACTAAAGGAGGAGCTACAAGATGCGACCAGGGAACTTAACACCCTCCGAAGTCGAAACAACCTATCGGCACAGAATTGGAGCAAGGAAAAGGAAGAGTTACTCCGACATGTCCAACACCTCAAGTCAGAGATGGAGACGACCGCAAACGCCATGGGCGAATGGGAAGTCATTGCCATGGAGGAGCGCTCCGTTAAGGAGGGCCTGGTCGATAAGGTCTCGGAGCTAGAGGAACAGGTCACCCTCCTACGACAGAACTACGAGAGCGCTACAACAGACAGAGATAGCCAGGCGACTCTTATCGAGAACCTACAAAACGCCCTCCGCGAGATCCAAGATGCCCGCAAAAAGGAGCTCCGTGATATGGTCGAGACCACCGAAGCCCAGATCCAAGGCCTCAAGAAGCAGGTGCAAGTAGCCGATGCCCGCGCCACTGAAGCCGAGACAGCAAAGCAGACTCTGACACAAGAGCTGGAGCGAACTGCCCCTTATGAGAAGGAAGTCAAGGAGAAGAATCTTCTTATTGGAAAGTTGAGGCACGAGGCCATCGTTTTGAACGATCACTTAACCAAGGCATTGCGATATCTCAAGAAGACCAAGCCAGAGGACAACGTAGACAGGTTTGTTTCCCTTTTCCCCATTTGCAACGACTTATGCTAACCATAGCTAGACAAATTGTCACTAACCATCTCCTCCACTTCCTTACCCTCGACCGCGGTGACGCCAAGCGTTTCCAGGTCCTCCAGGTCATGGCTGGATATTTGAATTGGACCGACGAGCAGCGCGAGCAAGCTGGTCTTGCTCGTCCAGGCACCTCTAACAATTTGCGTCTACCAATTTCACCCTTTAATCGCACACCGAGCTCGCCTTCTCTCAACACCGATATTTTCGCGGATACATCGTCTGCGAAAGAAAAGGAGTCCCTGTCAGAACTCTGGGCAAACTTCTTGGAACGCAGCGCTCAAGAGGGTACTACCGAGACACCGAGCAGAAAGGGCAGCTCAAGTAGTGCGGCTACGGGGCCAGTGAGACCAGAGTCAACAAAACCAGAGTCCAGGAGTTAATGATGAATGCTAAGTATTGATGTGGACATTGCAATAAACAGATGTTAGGAATGAACATGGTGCATGTTTCAGGGGGTTCGCAAGGGGGTGAAATTTCACTGGACATTATTAAAGGAGAAAGAACGAGATACGGTTTTCAAGGTAATCAATGCCAAGTTTTGATGGTTATAGATCTCTATGTATGAATAGCTCTTTTGAAAGAAGGAGGGTTGGGATAACACGCTGTAAGACGGTAGGGAATCTAGCCGTCATTCGCTGTTTCTGCATGCAAGTTCTGCAATACATTCTGTGCATAACCTTCGGCGTCTCTCGTTATGCTTCCGACGTCAATGCGGTTACTCAATGCATCATTGATTCCCTCTACAACCTCCCGTTCCTCCATAACCTCGCCCATTAGACGGACCTCATGGGTCCAGTAAGCATGGCTGCGTGATCGAAGATCATCGTCGCGAAGTGCTGTATTCTTAACAATACCCAGTGCGCTAAGCTTGCTTTTGACTACCATCAAGGCACGAGCGGTCACTTCGATGCGCTCCACGGGTGAGGGAGGCTCGACGAATGCACGGTTCGTGGCAGATAGGTATAGAAGCCATCCTAGGGCCGCGTCAAAGGTAGCGAGAGTCACCAGGCGCGCAACACGGGCAGTCCAGTAGAAGAAGTCGACCTCTGATAGACGAAGAGCACGGGCGTTGGCCTGGTAGTTGTATGAGTTGACAAAGTAGATGTCCAGCGCTGCGATCACAGCTGCGGCCATCGTGGCCTTTGGTCGCCACTGGGCACCAGCTCGGCCTGTGAAAGTGGGACTAGTAACGAAGGCAACGGCGAAGAGGTTGGCGATGTGAGGCCACAGAAGCTGCGGGAGGGCATAGTTGAAGAATGTCTTTGGTTCCTCCGAGGTACAGAACGGACAGTTGGCCAGCACATCAGGACCAAACTGCAAGTAGAGCAATCGGCTCTCCAAGTTGACGAATCTGCCCCTCAGTGCCTCATCTTGCTTGGTGAGCACATTATCTGGTCGTCCGACAGCAACTCGGTTGAAGAGTACGTCGACGGGTATCTGCAGACGGCTCTGTGTTCCAAGGAAGAGGTTCTCGGGCGCAAAAGGCGGAAGGGTCTGGACGATGTAGCCGATGACAAGGAAAGCGAGGAGCGCGAGCGCAACTGCGACTCGAGGCGGGACGGCTATTATGGGTGCGCGACGGCCGTGGGGGTTATTCTTGACTGAGCGGTAGTACGATATAGCCTTTGGTAAGAGTATGGGTCCAAAGAAGATGACGAGGGAACGAAGTCTATATGTTAAGGTTAGCAGTTGTACAGAAGTATAAGTGACTGCCAATGAGATAGAGAAACGTGAACAAAACAAGAACAAAACAAATAATGAAATCAAACTTACGAGTCCCAAGGAATCGCCATGATGGCCAATATTCAAGTAAATATGACCAAGTTAGTTTTTGTTGGTTGTGAAGTTCTGGTTGAACACGGTTGTTACAAGTCGAGACGAGGCTGAAAGACACGACGTCAGTCCAGGAACCAAACACCGATAAGGTAATGGGAAGGTAGCGCCAAGACCGTCAATGTCAACTTGTCCTGTCCTCGGCCAGATGTGGGGGCTTTTGGATTTGGTGGGGCCGACATTCTTTTTCCAACGTAAAACCGCCAATTTTTCTCTCTCGTCGACTTTTCTTTCTTTCTTCAACCCACAATCACAACATTCCCTCTCTCTTCTGTCACAATCTTTGCATCCCAACCATAGCTTCCAGTCAGTAGCGCAATACTAATGCCTCTTGGGCTGTCATTCACAGTATCCCTTCATTCTCCTTCTCGTGACCTTGAATCAGAACACCTCGCGTGTACTATTCATTTGGCACTTTCGAAGCTTTCGCGATCTCTCCGTGGTCGCCAGAGTCAAAAAGATGCCTAGATCAAGCCCCAAATACCCTGCCAAGGGTTATTCTCTGTCGTGTTACAAAGTCTCAGCCTCGGCAATGAAGAACTTTGCGTCAAATTTCGAAGAGATACATCCCCTATCGTAGTCAAGTGTTTGTTTTAATTACTTGTTAAAATGTTTTGCATATTTTATTATGTGCGAAATAGCCATCTATGAGTGTTTCTATCCCCTAGGGACAACAGAAGTAGACCCATCTCTTGCGCTCTCGTTAGCCAAGTTTGCTGGTCAACTGATGCCTCTCATGACTTCTTCTTTTCCTCCGCGGCGACCTTCTCAGCAGCGATAGGTGCCTCATTGGCCTGTTTGCCGCTGAAGAGTAGTCCAGCAGTGCCCATGATCAAGTCGCTGAGAAGAGCAATGACTCCTGTGCAAGCAAGCTGCCATGAGGCGATGCTGACACTTCCGATGGGGGCACGAGGGAAAGACAGGATCCATTCCGCCCAATAAGGGAACCAGCCGTGAGGCAGCCAGAACATAGGCTCGGTAGCGTACCAGAAGGGCAGGAAGTATTGCGGCGCGCGAGTAACGACGATGCGGACGACGGTGAGGACTCTGTCAAAGTTGGTTCGTGAAGCCTCGGTGGCTTTCTCTGTAGAGGACATGTGTTAGCTATCGCCTTGTTCCCCTGTATTTCTCTGCAGCAGGCAAAACATACTGGTCTTCTCTAGCTGCTCGAGAAGCTTGTCGTGCTGGCGACGCAGCTTTGCCCACCTGGCAAATTCATCCTGAGAGCTCGTGGCATTTAGGTCTCGTCGGACCTTGAGGTAATCGGCCTGAATCTTGCGCTGTTCGCCGGCAGCCTTTGACGTCGAGATGGGAAGGAAGTTGATCAATGTCCAGAGCTTTCTTAAATTAGCGAGTGTAGTTTGATAGCGCAGCGCGAGAAGTGACGCACCAAGTTGTTGATCGCGGTCGCTCCAATGGTGTTGACTAGGTTGACGATAACTTCGACAACGAAGACGCTGAGCATAAGGGAGGCCATCGTTACAAGTCGAAGATCGAGGAGCGCGAGAACGGGGGTTATGCACACTCAGTGTGTGTTTGGTGCAGCGCCGACTTGTGCTCGTGCAGGCGAAGATAGAAGTCAGGTGGTGGTGATGTTGGCTTTGGTGGTTCTTCAAACGTGGTCAAGCCATGTCATTAGGTAGCCCCGATGTATGGAGCTCCATACGACCCCTCCACACCACCAAACGTTAGGCTCTAGGGTACAAAAATAAGCTACCAAAGACTCACTTCTGGAAGACATAAACTAACTTATTAATTTTGTCTCTTATGCCATTTTCCCTAAAGCAAGAAGCACATCTGCTTCGTTGTGCTTACCCTATACATCACATTCACTTTGCCTTGCCCAGATATCCTAATGTCACGATCACTTGACAAGAGTGTAAAAGAAGCTCTCAAACATGGCGACCACCATCAAGTTTTTCTAGATATCTCAGATGTTCTCACAGAATCATCAGATCAGCTTCTCGAGATTGAGTTACTTGGTAAAAGCCATGTGCTAGATCCTAACTCAACAGTACTACGAGATGAGAATGCTATTGCCGTTCCGAAGCTGCGCATAGTTCAAGCTTTTATAGTGGCACAGAAACTTCACAAGAAGTTCCTAGCTGAGGATCACAATGTCTCGATAGACCAAGTTCTGAGATCGACAGCGGTTATGCTGTTGATGGACCCAGAACACTTGACTGCTGCCAACACCAGAAAGAGGCTTATCACAAATGAGTTAAAGGACAAAACTGTCAAGGACATGTTGCGCTCCGAGAAACACTTGCTGGACAGTCTGCTAACCAGCCGTCTTCACCGGCATACCAAATCACCAACATTATGGAACCACCGTCGCTGGCTTATGGAACAATATCGTCTTCACAGCAAAGAGGTTCCAGTGGAGGATGATATCTCGAGAATCATTATGGTATCTGGCGAACGACATCCCCGAAACTACTACGCTTGGTGTCACGCAAGATACCTGACCAGTGCATTCATCTTACCATCATCAAAGGCCAAAGATGGTCTGTCCCGAATTATTAGCTCAACGCAAAAATGGTGCTTCTCACACCACAACGACATATCAGGCTGGCAGTTCCTGATATTCCTGCTCCATAAGTACCCTTCCCAGACATCGCCCGTCTTTCGCGAAACGTTGAAGCTCGCAAACTCGTTCAAGTGGCGCAATGAGTCTGTTTGGTATTTTCTCCGATATATAGCTGCCTGGGGAGGCACTGCTACCGACATGGTGGAATTTGAAAATGTTCGGAGGAGTTTATTGGAGAGTGCTGCTGAGGATGAGACTGGGAAACGCACACTTGAAAGAGCGCAACAGTGGTTGGAGGTTGTTGATGGATTCTAAACAAAGTGATGCACGTCTTGTTCCTCTGGGCTATGGCCCAACATGATCGGTTACCTCTTCGGATATATGAGCTTAAAATCATGGAAATAGACATTGGAAATAAAGCAATCTCGTCTCAGTGGTGAAGAATATGCTCAGACCAGCTTCACCCCGACGATAGCATCTAGTTATATAGATAAATGAAGATCTGCCGTCATTTCAACCCTTGATTTCTGGTCAAAAGATGGCTCTAGGCTTAGCAACCTATCAGAGACCAAGATACCCTATAAGAAAAAGCGCAATATATCACTGAAATTGGGCTCTGTTCTGATCGACGCGACCCGAGTAGATAGTGCTGCAACTTGCCGGGGTTAAGATTAGGCATTGGCAGGCATTGACAAACCACCAGCGTTGTTTCATCGGCGGGCCAGGACTGGAGTTCAGGACTAGGTATGAAGTCATTTGAGCCGCATGCGGTGAACTACGATGCATCTTGTCTGAAGAATAATCTATGTGAAATTATGACCTGCAGCAGTCTTGGCAGGATGAACCAGCATGGTGTTTAGACGAAAGAGCTTGAGATTCTTTAGCGGACTCGGCTGTTAGATATTGGAAAGCGAATACATCTGTGCCACGCGATTAAAGACTCGGATAATTCAAGACAAAGAGCTTTGTTGCGGAAGCTATGGCGTTCTAAGGTCAAGGATATTCTCGGTTGTCTGCCATGTCACATCACCGCTTGGACAAGACCTATATATAAAACTTATAATGGGGAATATGATGGGATTTTGCATAATTGAAATTCGCAAAAGGAACGAATCTGAGACTTGAAGGATCAGTATTTTGAGCTTGGGTTCAGAGAGAGGCAGTGTAACATGTGGGAATATTCATGCAACTCGTTCAATCCGAGGTGATGGTCAATATCTGTATGTGTCAAGAATATTGACTCGGCCATCAGCTCCGTACTGCACAGTACCCGTACCATGAAACAACAATAACGCAATTCTCTCAAAAGAGGCATCTGCTGACATGCAATCACCAAAGTGGCGTCCAGAACAAAACTGGAGCAAGCTGAGAGTTTTGAGGCTTGCAGCAGTAGTCAGGGGTTGGAGGTTGTTTTGACGCGTAAGAAACGCTAGACTTATCGAGTCAGTTCAGGAAACAAAACCCTTGGATCCAATAGCATTGTGGGCAAGATGCAAGCCTAGGGGATATACGACGGCGATGGTGGCCTGACTGCATGTTTGACGCCAGGGCATCAACCTTTTTTGTCTCGTTTGAATATCAATACTGTTTAGATGTACATATCGAATGTCATCAAAAGCAAGGGATATTCAATAGTGAACCACAATATGCAGCCTGGTTTCCACTGAACGCGTGTATCAAATCGCAGAAGCTTGTTTTTTAGGTTACTTTTTTACCGCTTGCTCCACGTTGCTTTGCATCGTACGGATATTATGTGCGCCAATATGCAGATCTTGTAGGGGAATTTAGCCCGGGCAACTTGACCTGCCTAGATAGATGAACCTAAACGCATCCGTTATGTGCAAGGACGCTTATCGTTTCAGGGGTTAGATGTGTCTGTATTTGGTGACGGTTGCATCTCTTGGAAGCACATGGCAACAGAGGACAAAGACCAGACAAGCATTAGCTATCATCTGTGGCCGATATCATTTACCCTTATCCTTGACAAGGTAGAGAGCACGGCAGGTTCCATGTAGGTAATCTCCACAGCTGGAGGGTTCCCACCGGAAACATGAACGCTCCGACCATGCAAGCGGCTAAGACTTGGCGGGCCATTCAGAAGGTGGTTACGACCCCTGGCACTAGAAGATATGAAGATCCAGTGATGAGCAGAGAGAGATGTGCATATAGAGATGACTGCAGTTTGTTACACACGATTCGAAGGGCGTTTCTTTGTTGTTGTTTTCATGTTTGAAAAAGAGTCAGTTTTGGTAGTGACTGATTCAGTTCAAAGAGCTGGCCAAGAATACGAAGTACTATTAGTGCACGGTATCAAGATCGGTAGACATGGACTAGGTCCAGATGATCATCGAGCCAAGATATTTTGACACCCAATTAGAGTCCTCTTCCAGCTTAGCTCTAGGGTCTAGAGCTTGGGTCTGGTGCCGTGAGAGAGATGAGATTTGAGGTGAGGTGACATAAATGCTACTCTATCTTTGCAATGTTTAAATGATTTATCTATTTTGACAGATTGGATTGGCACTTGGCTGTTAGTGGTTGGCCTGTTGATTAATAGGCTCCTTTTACGATGGATGGATTGGATGGAAGGCTCGGGTCACTGACTGCACTGCACTCACTGAAAGCACACCCGAACTAGGTCCCTGGGTCCCTAGTAGGCCCACTCTCCCCCATACCTTTTACTGCACCTCACATACCACTTCCCGTCACTCCCTCCACCTCCACCTCTACCTCCACCCTCTTTCTCTCTCTCTGCATCTGCTGCCTCTCTTTTATACTGTATTCAGTACCTTGCATTTACCTTAATTCGTAATAATCCCTCTCCCTCTTCCGTCGTCCTTTTTCTGGGTTTCATTTCGTTTCATACTCTCCTTTGCGATTCCCTTTCTTTGTTGCTTGCTCTCTTTGTCTTGCTCAAACCAGACCGTGCTCCCACATCGAGTATCATTATCCCGACCTCCAATTCCAATTCACCCCAGCCCTTGAAAGAAATACTCGAGACGCCCTGTTCCAAAAAGAAAGAGACTCGGGAATTGGTCTCACTGTAATCAAGCCACTTCCATTGTGTGTCTTTGCTTGTGTGCTCCAACTTGCGCTTGGGTTATTACTCGACATCTTTGCTGTGTCGTTTTGCTTCCAATGCTGGGCTCATAAACCTAATTCTTAATACCCTCGGCCAACTCTGGCTACAGAGGCTTTGTTCGATTCGACTTCTTCACTATCCTTTCTCAGCCTCGCCAATTTCTGTTTTCACTGAATAGACGCGTTTGAGACAAGTTGTGACGCTTCTCCAATCAGCACTGAATCAATCTTGGTCTGTCTTGTCTCAGTGCAAGCCAACTCACGGTTATATCAACCACTTCCGCTTCCGAGTGCAACAAGCGGCCATCGGAATTTCACTATTCTGATATCAACACAACTTCAAAATGCGTCCAGGAGCGCTATTAGCACAGCTGGCTTTTGCCTCGTCGGCCAATGCATTCTTTCCTTATACCCCGGATTGGCGAGTTGATGTTGGACAAGAGAGTGTGGGGCGAAGGTCCAAGAGCGTTGGAAACGGTGGTGGTGTTCGCATGGGTATTAAGCAGAGAGCTCCCAAGGTTTGTTTTACGAATTGGCTTTATACCACTATAATACTGACTAGTATACCACAGTCCAGCCAACCGTTATCAGAGAGAGCAGCCCACGAAGCAGCACGATTAATCGCAAAGTACACAGGAGGGACAGTTCCCGCGACCAGTGTGCTGGCCAAGCGCGAAAACGAGTACAATGTCATGAAGGCGACGAAATCGACAAAGAAGCATACTCAGGGTGTGAACCAAGACGGCACTGATTATTCGTACTTTATCGAAGTGGGAGTTGGATCAGAAAAGAAGCCCATGTATATGCTTATCGACACAGGTGCTGGCTCGACTTGGGTTATGGGCACTTCTTGTACCAGCAAAGCCTGTACGATGCACAACACATTCGGCGCCGACGACTCAGACACACTCAAGGAGACAGACAAATCCTTCAGCATCGCATACGGCTCAGGAAAGGTTTCTGGCAACTGGGCAACTGATACACTTACCGTGGCCGGTATGGATATCAACTACCAGTTTGGACTGACACATACGACATCGGACCAGTTTCTCTCTTTCGCTTTTGACGGTATTCTTGGTCTTGCGATAAACAAGGGATCTAGTGGAAACTTCCTCAACGCCTTGGCCGAGTCTAAAGAAGTTGACAAGAACATGTTTTGCGTCGCTCTAAACCGTGCGTCCGATGGTACCAACGAGGGCGAGATCAGCTTTGGCTCACCGAACCCCGATAAGTACACTGGCGAAATTTCCTACACATCTCTCGGCAAAGAAAATGACTGGGCCATTGAGATGGACGATATGGGATACAACGGCGAGCAAGCAGGTGTCGGAGGCATGCGCAGCTTCATCGACACTGGAACTTCTTTCATGTTCGGTTCACCAGCCAATGTCAAGAAGGTACACGCTCTTATCGACGGAGCTGAGAGTAAGGATGGTACCACGTATCATGTCCCCTGTGACAGCAAGGGCAACATGACCATAAAGTTTTCTGGAGTCGACCATGTTATTTCGCCAAAGGATTGGGTTTCTCCGCCCGACAAGGATGGAAAATGTACCAGCAACCTGTACGGTTTCGAAGTCGTCAAGGGCGCATGGCTTCTGGGTGATACCTTTATCAAGAACGTCTACGCCGTTTTTGATGCGGACGAACGACGAATTGGTGAGTTGAAATAACGACTGAGATTAAACTCATTGCTAATAATGACAGGTTTTGCTACCAATGCTATCACAAGTGGCTCCGATGATTCTGACGATTCTGAAGAAGAAACCACCTCCGCGACAATGACAAAGACCTCCAACAAGCCAACCCAGACGTCTGACGACAGCGAGGAAACTGGCATCACCACCAACTCAAAATCAACTGCAACCACAGTGCCAGATATGGGCCTTGGCAAAGAATCAGTATCATCTGGCACTGCCACCGCCGAAACAAGCCAGGCGAGCGAGACACAAGACTCGTCGGCACCTTCAGGGCTACTATCACAAGCCCGTTTCACATTCATTTTCTGTATAGTACCATTTTTCGCCCTCCTGACTTAGACGGAGTCGGGCAAGCGGCCGTACATTCTTTTTAATACCCTGGATACAATCGTTATTTTACAATCGTTAGACGCACGGAAAGACGTGCATATATATACAACCCGAGAGCTTCATAGAGCATATAAAGATCATGCGAGGAACATAGGGACAGACAGACAAAGCTCATCAAGCATGAAAGAGAAGATTGGGAAGGAAAGTTACAATCGTATACCCTATTGAAGTGAGGGAGAACTTGTTGGGTTTCAAACAAAGGTGGTTCAAGCCACGCTACACATATTTCCAACTAGAGATAGACCATCAGATTCAATAGAAATGTTGAATGACTGAGTTATCGAATTGAGTTTACAAATATCATGACTTTGTTGTCAATGAAGTGACTGACTGCCTGTTGGGCATAGTTCTGGCTCGCTGTTAGGTGGAAAGGTTCCAGAACCTTGATCGTTTCTGGGTCTGACCGTTGGAAAGGAGAGTGTAAATTGGACCCCTATTTTTATGCAACTTGTTTCGTAAGGGTCCCTGGGTTTACAGCAGTTCTTATGGTGAGTAACGGTTTATCTGAGTACCTAGAAAGAAACAGAAATCAGTAGCTCCACATCCTGTTACATGTTTAACAAACATTCTCAATAGAAGCCTCCATTCCATCTCTTTATTCATATCTTCTCTGAGCATGGCCCAGTCCTGTCGGATTGATCCGTGCCCCTGCATAAGCACCTAGCGGGCGATTCCAGCACCAAGGACCAGATTTCACAAGGGGCATTTGAACCAATCCTAGCGCCTATCATGCTGGAAGGTGACGCTAATCCTTGGAATCCTTGCTTATCTGGGGGAAGGACAGACAACCATCCTTTAAGCTAAGATCCTATTTACAAGGAGACACTACCTCTCTACAACTTTCAACAAACAGCAAATATTTTTATCCTTTGGTTCGGCAGTCAATCGTTTTTTTTAGTTGCTGCTCTAATACTATCATCCTATAATATCTCAACTTCACGCATACGTACGAGCGAATCGAATTAATACGTCTTCTCCTGGGGAGAAAATGTGCACGCAATATCCATTTGCTGCTCCCCTTCAACAATGACGCACGCCAGGAACAATGGCTCCCCGAACCCGCACGGCGAGGACCGCGGTCTTTTGAGCCACGCACCCGACTACGACGACGACTACTTTGGCATAGTCGCAGATGATCACAGTGGTAGCGGCAGTGGAAGCGCGAGCGCAGACCTGGGGAAGGCTTCGGGCAAGACTGATACCAATGGCCAGCCTCGAACACCCGGCCGCGTGCGCTTCGACCTGACGCCCGAGATCGTGCCGGTCAGCAATGGACAGTCCTTTGGCGGCTTCAGAGACGACGATAGCGAGAGACGGTCTTCCGACGATGCATACTTTGATATGGAGGAGGCGACGAGTCCGGCGCGGGCGCATCGTATGCCTCTCCTGACAGACATGGAAGCGCCAAGCGTGACGCTTGCCAACTCAATGGGCGATCCTTCCGAACTGGCCGAACACGAGATGAACCGCCCTAAGTCAGGACTCAAGTCGGCCTTTATGAATATGGCCAATTCAATCATCGGCGCGGGTATCATCGGCCAGCCCTACGCTGTGCGCCAGGCCGGTCTCGTCGGCGGCATCCTGCTGCTGGTAGGCTTGACGATTGTGGTGGACTGGACCATCTGCTTGATTGTCATCAACAGCAAGCTCAGCGGGACGAGTCACTTCCAGGGAACCGTTGAGCACTGTTTCGGACAGTCCGGGTTGATCGCCATTAGCGTTGCGCAATGGGTGTTTGCGTTTGGCGGGATGGTCGCGTA
The DNA here is from genome assembly GCA_002093855.1 of Fusarium praegraminearum. Taxonomy (NCBI): domain Eukaryota; kingdom Fungi; phylum Ascomycota; class Sordariomycetes; order Hypocreales; family Nectriaceae; genus Fusarium; species Fusarium praegraminearum. Next base: position 79,803 of record LXHY01000016.1, on the reverse strand, counting down.
TGGCGTTATCGTTGGCGATACGATTCCTCATGTATTGGTCGCCGTATGGCCAAACTTGTCAGAGGTGCCCGTGATAGGGCTGTTGGCGAATCGACAGGTTGCAATTGCGGTATTCGTGCTGGGTATTGGCTACCCCTTGACGCTTTATCGGGACATTTCAAAGGTGAGAACTTAAAGGGCGATATACACGTGCTCTCGTTCGAAAAAAAAAAAAAGCATATGCTAACAAACTATCTAGTTGGCCAAAGCGAGTACGTTTGCGCTTGTTGGTATGGTGGTTATTGTCTTTACCATTCTGGTGCAAGGCATCGTGGCTCCCGCATCAGAACGAGGCTCCTTCAGCCCTTCCCTTCTTCTATTTAACGGTGGCTTTTTCCAGGCTATTGGTGTTATCTCATTCGGTATGCTATTGATGAGTCCCAAACCCCTGAACTCGTATGGAGGCTTACTGACTTTGTAGCCTTTGTCTGCCATCACAATTCACTCCTCATTTATGGATCTCTCAAGACCCCTACCATTGACAACTTTTCTCGTGTCACTCATTACTCGACTGGTGTATCGATGGTGTTCTGTCTTGTACTTGCCCTGGGTGGTTTCCTTACATTCGGTGACAAGACTATGGGCAATGTTCTCAACAACTTCCCTGCTGACAACACCATGGTCAACGTTGCGCGCCTTTGCTTTGGCCTCAACATGCTTACCACACTTCCACTCGAGGCATTTGTGTGTCGTGAGGTCATGTTGACATACTTCTTCCCCGATGAGCCCTTCAACATGAATCGCCACCTGCTCTTTAGCACGAGTCTCGTTGTGTCAGCTCTTGTGTTGAGTTTGGTGACATGTGATCTTGGTGCTGTGTTTGAACTCGTGGGAGCAACGAGTGCAGTGGCTATGGCGTACATCCTGCCTCCATTGTGCTACATCAAGTTGACGACACGAAGTTGGCGGACATACATGGCTGGTGCGGTGGTGGCATTTGGCATAGTCGTTATGACTATCAGTGTGATCCAGGCGGTGCAAAAGATGGTGAACAGTGAGTTTCCCTTCATTCCCTATGAGATATCATCCACGAGATAAGAGCATATGCTAACAAACTCATGCAGGCAAAGATGGACCGACGCAATGTGCATAAGCCAATAATCGCTACTCTTTCTTACCTTTATTCATATACCATTATAACATTACCTAAAGCATCAACACATAGACACTGGTTGAAAACAGAAGATATAAGCGGCGACGCAAAAGCACATGCTACTGCGAGGAAGACCTCCGCTTAAGAGGCGTAACGATCACATATAAAAGGCGGATGATGATTTAGTTGAACATTTGAGTAAGACATGTCGAAGAAAACCCAGGTACTCGCACTCATTTTGGAATTGTATGATTGGAGTTGTTGGCATGGCGTGATACAAAGGTGTCTGGATAATAGACAGTTTCGAAGTTTGTTGAACATAGCACAAGAAGCACATGCTTATATGATGGTGCTAGTGAGGTCAAGCTGTGATATCACAAGAGACTACTGAACCTAGTCCCTCTGTGAGCAAAGAATATGACTTGACTATTCCTAACCAATATCAGACCCTCTATTCTCAAGTCTCCATTTGTTGCCAGCACAATGAGCTGTTTCTCACCCGATCAAGGCCCTCCGTTCCCCACCTAGATCCCCATCTCACCAGGACCCAAGACCCTTCAAACTTCCTTTATCAAGATGGGGTGGGCTTGTATCTGCGTGTGTGTGTCACGGGCGAATCGCAAGAGGGGGTAAAACAAAGCAACAGCCCGCTATTTGCGCCAGGAAACCCCGCTTTGGGAAAGAGTCGACGTAAATCTCGTGTGAGGGAAGGATGATTTGGTTTGGAGTTGATGGAGATAGTATATATAATTTAAACCTTCCCCCTCTTTCTCTCTCCTCTCTTCTTTCAAACCTCAACACAGCTTAAACTTTGACACTTCTACTCTTTATACACCACACAAATCAACGTTAAGATGGAGCCCATCGTCAACTACAACCACAACACTTGCCCCAAGTGCAGCGCTACCATTGAGGGCGCCGGCAAGACCTGCGGCAGCTGCGGTGCTGTACGTTATTATACTAGAGCCTTTTACCCGTTATCATAGCTGACATTGTATTCTCTAGCACTGCCCCGTCTAAACTTCCAACGGAGAAATTCACGATGACATGAGCGAGACGAGTTGTGATATTGGGTGTTAGGAATGCATACAACGGAGTGCAGGTTGGCGATTTGGGTGGATGTTGTGACGAGGCCGCTATTTGATAGCGTCACTCTTTTTTTGTTTGGGAGACGGTTGATGGTTCATAACCTCTTTATTTGGGCGGTATTCTGTAGCAGAGATTAAGCTCGCTCTTTTATTCGACCTTATTGAAACAAGACTGATACTCATCTCAATCTATCTGCATAACGCATCTTCACCGTGAATACCTCTCTGCGTAAGCTTTCTTGGCTCCAGACAAACGGACCAGCTCATTGATCTCGCACTGGTTGGACTACGGTTACGTATATCTGACCCATGCTCGTTGATTGATGGGATTACATCACCCGTATCACAACTACCGAAATAGGTTCAGGCGTCGATCAGAGGGTCTAGCATGGGATAGGGGGCCACATGACCGACATTGGCACGTGGATGGAGATGCTCCAAGTAAGAGGTCAGCATTGGATACTGTAGACGCCTCAACTCGAAGCTAGTGATCACTTGTGTAACCTGATAGCCTATATCGTGTATCCCAATAGGCTCAATGCAATGGAATCACTATCACAGAGGTAAAGAAGCATGGTCACGTCACGTCACGGACAGAACAGACAGAATATACAAAAAATCAAGAGATTAAACAGGCAGGCCCTACGCAATAGATGTCCCATCTCCATGGTCTAAGTAACGGTCTCGAGGCTCCAAGAGAAAAAACGAAAAGATTTATGGCCTGACCCGACTTGGTTCCCCCAGCCGAGTCCCATATCCACACATAGGTAAGCAGACGCAAACGCTCTCGCCGTAACCAGTCCACAGAGCCTCTCCTGGCCTCCTGTAACATCTCCCGAGTGATTCCTCGTCCATCAGCCTACGCTGACAAACTAGGCAGGAGAGCAAGGAACGAGAGTCACTCCTCCTCCTCCTCAAAAGCCCCCAACAAAAAAGACATCTGGCCCACCTCCCCATACGCGGCAAGCACATACATAAAACAAAGGTCCCGCTCGCCTGCCAGTGGTGATAATAAAAAAGATGAGGTATCCGTCGGTAATAGCAACCCCCCTGCAAGACTCAGGAGGTCCAAGAAACCATCGGCTCCCACCGACTAGAAAACCATCAATCCAGCGAGAAAGGTCGGCGCGTAGGCCGATGGACCAGACATGAGCGAGACGATATCAAACTCCAGATTCCGAGAAAACCGATGCATGTCGACAGTCCTGGCCTTCTTGGCCGTCACGGGCCCGTTTCGTCCGAACTGCCGGGGCCAAGTTGAGGTTGAACTGTAACAAAGGATTACAACGCAGGGTCAATCCACGGTACGTGTGCGTGGGCTGCGTTTAAAGGGCTTCGATGGCGCCCTTTACAGGACAAGACACTTCTTGTGAGACTTGCTTCGGGTGCTGCGCGACAGCAGAGCAGCGCGAGTAGCGTGCTCGAACACTTCACGGACACCCTCATTGGTCTTGGCTGAGCACTCGAGGTACTTGTAAGCAGAGATCTTCTTGCGGATCTCCTCACCCTGTTGATGATTGTTAGCATGTACAGATGTGAAGTGAAGCGGGCAGCCAATCAGGTTCAATGAACACAGGACAGGCGCTTTGCCAGGGCAGGGTATCGTACCTCCTCAGGGGAGACGGGCTTCTGGCTTGTCTTTCGGAGCTCCTCGATGATCTTCTGGTCGTATCGCAAATCCTTCTTGCAGCCAACAAGGATGATAGGGAGACCCTGGCAGAAGTGCAGAACCTCAGAGATCCACTGTAAAAGAGCACGTGTCAGCAAGGCTGTGTGGATGTCATCTGGCAATAAGCCAGTTGGTAGTTGGGGTTGGACGAACCTTCTCCTGGACGTTGTCGAGGGAGTCGGGAGAGTCAACGGCGAAGCAGATCAAGATAACGTGAGAGTCGGGGTAAGAAAGAGGTCGAAGACGGTCGTAATCCTCCTGACCAGCAGTATCCCATAGGGCGAGCTCGACGTGCTTGCCATCAACCTCGACATCGGCAACGTAGTTCTCGAAGACGGTGGGGACGTAAACCTAAAGGTAGAATCGTTAGTACGATGTTTGTTGTTGTTGATTCCCGTCAGAGATAAGCGCCTCTCGTAACGCCGCGTGGCAGTGCGATGACCGAAAGACATCAACGGTGTAAAGTCAATGCTTACCTCGGGGAAAGTGCCCTTGGAGAAAACACTATACAATTGATTAGCGACAAGTCGATGATTTGGTTGTGGAGATGATGGTGATGATGATAGCAAGAATCGGTAGAAGATGGCAAAGTGAAGCAAGGGGCATGCCATCTGCGTCTATCACGATAATGATAGAGCTGATTGCGTCTGACGATGCGAAGCGCTCAAGCGAACAAGAGGCCAGGAAGAACTATCGCATTGCTTTCCTGGTGTAGCCTTGAACCGGTTGAAGCACCGAGTAGAGTCGACGCGGTGATGGGACAGAACAACACGACACGGTGATGGACGGGTATCTCTTGGTGAAAGAAGGCCAACTCACATCAACAAACAGGTTTTACCACAAGCACCATCGCCGACAATGACGAGCTTTCGGCGGATCTCAGCCATGGTTATTGATTAGAAGTGTTTTTGGGTGAAGAAGTTGTGAGAAATGGACGAATTTGCTGGCGTAGAATGCGAGCTTGAGCTTGAGTTGAGCTTGGGAGATGGATGGTGCAGGTTGTGAGTTTCGCGGAGAGCGGCGGCTGCGGGTCGATGGGGATGGGATAGAGAGAGAGAAAGAGGAGAGTGGACGCGGCAAGGCAAGAGAGAGACAGAGAGCAGAAGGGGGTTCGATTTTGGGTGAAATAGGCTTGGGCTTGGTTTTTTTTCCAGGACCCGAACAGCTACTGGACAGGACTGGCTGGATAGGACAACGGGCAAGCACAGGACAACAGGCAGCCAGGGCAGGTCAACGTCAACAGGACTGGAGGTACCTCTGGATACGATGTGATGTGCACTGGGAACGAGGTACCAGGTGTCGAGAGATCAGAGGTGCTGGGGGTCAAGCAGGGTTGTTGAGGATGATGAAAGCCGGGACGGGCGTTTGTAATTCGCACTGTGTTTTGATAGGCACTTAGCGGACAATGACAGCTGAAAATAGCCTGCTGGCAGGGCAGGGCAGGGCGTGTTTGTACGGACACGATTAATTAATTGACAGAGGTTGTCGCTCGTCAGCATGCAGCGTTTGTCCTAGTTGTCTCACCGTCTGTATGTCTTTCTATTCTTTGAGTTAGATCTAAAGTGAAGTCTGAGTCAAGTGCTGTTGAGGCTTTGATAAGCCCTCCTGAGTTGTATCTTTGTTCGACTCAGGGATCAGAAGCAACAAAACAAAAACAGCCCTGTCAATGTTTACAACTGCCAGGTTGTGAGCATTTGTTCCATGTTTGAATGTGAACATGTCTGTTGCTGGGGCTGCGAGCTTGCTGGGGTCTGGTCTGGTCTCTTTGACGGATATGATGATGAATGTGTACTTTCCCCTGGACCTGGACCTTGGACCTGACCTGTCGTCACCTTAGTACTGACTCTGCATGTACTCTTTCACCGATATCACCACGCAAATGGTACCTCCGTCTTTCTTGTCACATTACGCGGAAAAAAGGGTCCACGCCCGTCCTTTCCTGAGGCAGCCAACTGCGTCTCGTGGCCCGGCCCTGGCTTCGCCTGGGTGGGTGGCAACAACCGCTAACACCGTCCCCTATTCAGTGAGTGATTAGTGGAGTCGGCTCACAGTGTGGACAGTGTGCAGGCCAAAGATCCTAGGGCGGCGGGCTGGGCTATTTGCTATTTCCCTGGCGGGGGAATTAACTGGCCCATTTTATCTTACCGAGAGTGCTCCGCCATGGAAAGGAAACTTTCAGAGGCAGCTTTTGGCGTCCAATCCATCTGCAGTTGCTTCCATCCTGCATAACATTGGAAGTTAAGTTGGTTACTTTTACTTGCTCTGACCTCCCCGAGGTTGCCTCGTGTTGCGTCGTCTTCCATTTGCGTGAGTCTGAAACGACTCGGATAGAGAGAGTGAGCAATGCCAGCGACAATGATGACGAGATGAGATAAGGGTCTGCCTAATAGCACTCGAATGAACCAGTCACTGACGGAGAATATCAATGGCCAAGAATAACGGGGGGCTGGCCGTTTGTTGAACCGTTTTTGTTTTAATTGGGAGACTCACAATCCAGCGAGACACATTCACAAAAGCTGCACCTTTGACTCTTTGACTCTTTCCCCGTTGGTCTTCCACCGCCAAACGCCATCATCATTCACACTCATCACGTTTTGCACTATTTCTATCGGTCTGACGTGCACGTCAGTCCTCGGCCCACCAAACAGACTCTTGCTTCAGAACTGTTGCCGTTGGCTTACAGCTTAACTTAACTTGTATCATCTTATCCAGACGATGGAACGCCTTAGGCCCCATAGCTCCGAGGCTGAAACCGTGGCTCGGCTTGTCATATGAACAGGACGAAACTAATAAACAACTTCCAGCCACTACCCCATGGTAACAAATTGGCTTCCAGGCTTGTAGGGAAATGTGTCTTTCTTTGGGAGATTTCTAGCTGGAACCTGGTCTGCAGTCTAGTCATGACTGCAACATGAGCTTATCCCCCGTAGTCAGCGTTTGATATTTATCACAAGTCATCTCGGCAAGTTCCACCTGGAATATGAACAATGCCGTTTACCCTCTTTGTGAATTTGACTTTTGATATTGAAGGGAGTCTTGTTGATATCAAACATCCGCGTCGTCATCGATCACGGTCGTCTTTCACAAGACAGACCATGCAAAGTGAAGCTGGGACAAGCTTCCCACCCCTAGTCCGTCATGCAATGTTTAGCGGAGCTCCGTGCTGAGCTGTGCTGTGCCATCCCGTGTTTCCGCTTGCTAAGCCAGATACCCAGAACTACGGAGCGTCCAGTCGTAGAGTTTGTAGTGGACGGAAAAGTCCTACGACGCCCCATAAGTAGGACTTTCACTCAAGCTCCCCTGATCGTTGAGTGAGCACCATGGACCCTGATTGACCTTGGGCTGCACTTTCGGATATGCATTACCCAGAATCCTACGGGTAGACGATGATAAATTGCCACTTTGAACAATATGAGATACCTACGATTCGCGGTGAATCTGTCATGCGCACGTATTTTCTCAATCCTTCTATGATTTGTATGCCAAACACGAACAAGTGCTGATCCCGCAGGTCATCTCAGGCCTCTTAACACATAAAAACGGATCTTTGGACCCTTTGAAATACCTGGCATGTGATCTTGTGGTATATCCTGCCTGGAACAGTGTTGAATAGCCAATTAGGTGCTGTACTCGCTTCCTTATCATCTTGATGATATCACAAGCTGCATGTATGTGGTTTGCTGCAACGTTTTTCCATATGGTCGCAGTTGATTGGGATACCAGAGGTTGATTCAGATATCGGCGTAATGGAAGAACTCGAAAACCAGGGCCTTTCTTTGTACGAAGTTGGAACCGGAGAAACAAAGTGACTGATTGGTTCGCAAATGTTGGTACAGAACCTTGACACGGAGTGTACAGATGGTCACGGTTAACCATGGAGCCTAAGACCAAGAGATTAAGCTACGTAGCACTTTATGTAATTTTATAGTTGTTGATGCAGACTGCTAATCATCATGGCTTTATATCAAAGACATGAAGCTATCATGAGCATAGTGCGGGGTACAGTGCGTCACAGCTACCCGCACCCACCCGCTACTGCGGCTAATTCCGTTCGATGGTCGAGAATTTCCAGCTCAACCACCCACTCCACAACGAATTATCGTCACGCCCAAAGCGACAACTCGGCGCCGACAGCTTCAATCCGCTCAACGAGCTGCTAGAGCCTGCGAATCCCCTCGATAAATCACCGCAGCTCATTCTCCGTCATGCAGAAGCTCGCTAAGCGGGTTGCCCAGGCCCAACGCCAGGCCGGCAAACGAGCCCAAAAGGCCGCCAAAAGCGAACAGACCAACTACAAACTTCGAAACCGACAGGCCATTCGAGCGGCTGTGGCTGAAGTCCGACAGAATCTTCAGGATGCGCGCCGCGCTCGACAGGAGGATTGGGTGTTGGGTCCTATCGCCCCCAAGCGTGATTTGGGATTCAATGGTTATGGCATGTTCTCCGAGGGTGTACGAACGGATTGGTCCAACTATGGTCTCTATAACCCTCGACCCGAGATTTTGAGGAAGAGATGTGCCTGGGCTGGTGGTGTGAACCAGCTCAGTCTTGCTGTTTCTGACCGAGTGGTTATTATGGATGGTCCAGACAAGGGAAAGATTGATCGCATCAAGTCGATCAACATTCAAGCGGGGCATGTTACTCTTGAGACTCATAACCGGGTAAGCATATCGGCTTCAAAAGGACTCTACAGAATCTAACGATATCAGGCTATCTCTTCAGGCATGTTTGGAAACGACAGCCGCTCTCAGCCTATGCCTCTCGCGATCGACGCTATCCGCCTGGTCTATCCTATCACCAACCCCGAAACCGGAGTCACAAGAGACGTCGTCATTCACGAGCTGAAGTCCATTCCAGCAAACATGAAGTCCCCCAACATGACACTCGACCGATGGGAGCATGGATACAAGTGGGACCGAATTGTTCCTGGAATCAACGTCGTCATCCCCTGGCCCGAGGTGCAAGTCCCCGAAGCGGAAACATTCGACGGCGACACTATCCGAGAGACTGTCGAGGAGCGATCATTCTACTACAACCTTCTATCTCCACCCATGCCAGAGAATATCATCGACGAACTCCGTAACAAGTTCTCCAAGTTCCGAACACGCCACGAGGATTGGTACGTGCAGCAGAAGGAGACCGAGGCCATGTCAGAGCAGGCTCGCCTGGACTCTGTCAAGTCTATGCAGACTCCTTTGCAGGAGTTCCACGAGATGCAGCGCGAGAAGCGTGCGGCAGAGGGCGAGCCCGAGCTCAGCGAGGAGATGCTGGAGAGGCTTGGTGCTATTATTGCGCAGCGCAAGGAAGCTGCTCTCAAGAAGGCTGGTGTGTCAGAGGTTGCTGCTACAGATGCTTCATTACCCTCATCAACGACAACACCCCCAACCCAATAGATGAAAAGAGTGGGCGATGTGCGGCTGAGGTTTGGATAGTGGATGATGTGCCAAGAGCGGTACGAATAACGTGTAATTATATCTGTGCAACAATGTACATCATGAGGCGTAAAATAGACGCATTTTCCTGTCTCTTCACTAAAATGATCCCCTGGCTGAGTCTTTTAATTTGGCACTGAGCGTGAGTTGCCTGAAATCTGATATATTTGTTTGCCCTTGTATATATATTATATGGGTATCCGAATGAAGTTACACTTGCATCATATTGAGATACACAAGCGATTTAATAGAACAATCTATGAAACCAAGTATTGCCACCCACTGTACACATATGTTGACCTTTAGTCTAGGTAGTGATTTATAGCTTAAAATCCTTTGGTCCCGAATAACCACCCCCTTTTTGAGATGGCTGGCTCCCCTCAGCCATGGCCCTCATCATAAGGCGATCCTGGAGTAAAAAAGTGTCATGGATGTAGTAGGTCAACATGGGTGAATATACGTTGGTTCTGCAACACTGTTAGAGTTGTGGCAAGCTACAAGGCAGAGTGTCATCTTACTGTCCAGTATCCCCCGTGGTAGTGGTGGGAGCCTGGCTTGAGTGGGATGGCATGGTGTGAGAGTGCGGTGTAACTGGACTGAGAGTACAACAACTAGGATCAAGAATATGTTCTAAAGAGCTTAGTAGAAGGGGCGCAAGGCACGAGAACGGTGAGACGAGTGTTCTTCCCCATGAGAAGTCTGACAACTGCAAATGTGGTGTGTCTCGAGAGGGTCATTGCGGGATGATAGAGAAATAACCGACTTGAATAAAGAATCCGATGTCTTATATATACGAGTTCAAGACAATTCGGGTTTGCCATTACCGAACTGTCCCCAATACCCAAACCCTTCACGAAGGCCTCATGTCTTCACCCACCATCTAACATTCCGGGCAAAGATACGCCCGCAGCTCGAGACACAGCCCAACTTGACCGGTGATCCAGGCTTCTACTTTGATAGCAGCAGAAGTGCAACTCAGACAATGGTATAATCAGGATTGAGACTCGGTAAGTGGCCGTAGCTAAAAGGCGGTGATAACTACACATACACACACAGATACACCGAAGAAATTACTGCAGTTTTGACGTATGCAGAGCAGAACACATGCAGTCGTGTGTTGGTGTGTAACCAGGAACCTGGACCGTTACCTTCCCTTTTAGGAAGACTGAAGCTCCCCGCGTTGTGTACCTTTATCGAGTAGCGATTTCCGAAAACGTTGTGTTACAAGACAGAGAGACACAACCAACATGTAAGCCAATGAACCCCAACCCACCACCACCTGTCCGCATTCTGCATTCTCGTCCTGCTGAAGATTGTAGAGAAGCGGTGAAGTCTAGGATCCTTGGGCAATGTTGTCCTTATTGGGCTCTGTGATGATATATGACTTTTTGGTTGCATACACACGTGGAAGTGTAGATGGCTGCACCTAAAGCTCACGCATCCGATCCAACAATGCGAGGCGCGATTCTGCACTTCGACTTGCATTGGTCTAGCTTATTCGACGTGCTGTGTTGGTCTCGACCTTGTCTGAGCGGAGAAAAGAGGGAACGAAGCGCGAAGAATGGAAATATGATGAGGCTCTTCTGAATACCGCGCCTCAGCCTCGTTCACAAAGTAGCACTTTTGAGGCCACCCACTCCCCAAATTATGGTGGTGAGCACTCAGATATGATGAATGTTGACGTATAATTAATTGAGCTCTCAGCTCGGGTGGTACAGCCTTGAACAACCGATGTTATCCTCGCTTTTCCTCCCCAGGGGTTGCTACTGACGTCCTGCACGGCCGACTTCCTAGGAAGTCAGCTATCCCAAGACATGAGGCAACAGGCAGATAACCTTGACCGAATACATTGGGTATGAGGCTATGTATATCTGACATACTTAGAGTAAAATGCAGGGTCTCATCCGATTTGCTCAGAGATACTTGAAGCCAAGCTTGAGGTGTTTTCTCTCCTCCCATCATCTCGGCTACACTACAGGAATTTTAAAGTCAGAAGCATATCTTGCATCATAAGCCAATAACTGTTCTCTGCCTACCTACTCTTAGACGTGATTTCGTAATAAATTACGGCGGGACCTTCATTGATCTGACTATGTAACAGGTCAGATTTGGCGGAAGTTCAGATATCGTAATCAAAGAGTAAATTAACTTGCGCATTCAGCCCTGTTCACGAGTGACAGAATGAACGTCATACCTATGAAGATGATTCCAGTAGCGTGACATGGGATATTGAATCGTTTGAGCGGCATGGTATGTATCATCGCAACTGTATTTGAGGCTCTCAACTACTATTATGGCTGGCATATACGACCATGTATCCTGGTTAAGGGGCATATATTAGAGAGGGAAGGCCTCTTTGTGTATGCAGAAAAGGGGGGTTAAAAGACGGGAAAAGCAGAGCTTGGCACTACCTTTCCGAGACACCAATAATTAAGTCACGTCTCAAAGCCTACTCCGACCTAGAGTTGTGTCTCGCTGCGGCAAACCAGGACCAGAACCAGCAGAAGATGGGCGGGGATGGGGCTCTGCTATGCAATGTTGGATCCAAAGAAGACGATCCTGAAGGGAAGAGGTATCGTAGATGAAACGATTTAGCATGGAGCCCGTGTCAGAGGGTCTGATGGCGACGAGTTAGTTTGTAGGCAAGCGTGCCACTCTGAGTCCACTTACTCTTCATGACTTTTCATAATATACGAAGAGATAAGTCTGTCGCCTGAAGACATTGTGTGTATACTCGCTGTAATAGAACTAACTAGGGACGAAATGGTGTACAGTGACAGGATCTAGTTACGGCGTATGCTTTGAGTTCTGCGCGATGGTAGGATCAGGAATAATTGGAGGAGGAAACACAGAGGCTGATTGCGATAAGAGCAGAAGCAGAGCGCATTTAGTTGAAAGCGGGGTTCAGTTTATAGTGTTTACTCTAGAGAGAGTGCCGATTCTTATAGATGTGGCAGCTCCGGACTCCGGGGTTCACAAGCCAAACTCCGGATCGGTGGGCGGTTTGAACCACAAAACCCCTCATAGAAACAACAAGATAGAGAGACACAAGTCCTACACTAGAAAATACAATAACAGACGCTAAGAATTAAAGAATGAGCCAACTGGTTGAGCTCATTGACCTCCGAAAGTGTGGATACCTACCATTGTCCGTGTGAGTCGGGAAAAGTGGAGTCTTCCGGTCGGAGCACCGGCGAGACATCCGGCATGCTTTGCTTTGAGCTTTTGGCTGGGGGCATTGTCTTAGGATACGAGGAGGAGTGAGTAGAATTACCAGGGGTTCAGCTCTTAAAAGCCCCGTTTACCAATCTTGAACATGCACACAGTTTCAGACGATTTTATGACAGTTGCTAACGACTAATGAGCATCCTCATCACAGATTAAGAATAATTTTAGTATGTAATACAACACGCGAAGGCTCTATTATATACAAGGGAAGATACTGGAACCGTTCCTCTGATTCCAAGTCCGTGACAATCGAGTGTCAAATGGAGCCATCCATGTCAACACTTCTATGCACTTGTGATCCTCTCTTACAATCGACTGGGAATACGAGAAGAATTCCCCAGGATCAATTCGAGATCAATGATATGATTCTTCAAAACATTGAGCCTGGTACTACTAGCAGCAGTGCCATCAACTGCTCCTAAGCTGGTGGTAGTTGCAACTCCACGAAGGAGTCGCTCCTGGACGGAAGAGATGTCGTAGATTTGCACACCAAGCATTATGCTGCGAGGTTCGGGTCTAGGATGGTGGAAATGAGTAAGTTTCGGAAGACCATAAAGATGCTATTACTGACTGCTTCTGACTGCTCTCGTCAGCCGCCCGAGAAGGCGAGTTGGCAGACTCCATGATAGAATAACACGCAACACAACGCAATGTTCTTGAGATTTGTGAACGTGTGTATTTTAGAAAGAGGTCTGATATGCCTATGACAATTTTATGAATAGAAGTTGAAAAGTGCTTTCACTCTCAAGCCCAAAATGACGAGTTGCGAATAATCAAGAAGGTTGGAAACCAAAGTCTTGGGGATCATTCTGCGAAAAGGTCGAGATTCTCAGACTCGACTCGACATTATATATCTAGTGGGACAGAACAAAAAAAAGTAAAATTACAAAACTTTCCCTCCACCGGCAAGGATGGAGCGCCACGTCGACGCTGAATGACTGGTAGTGAAAAGATGAGCGCGTGCATATATCGAGATCATATGCCGTTTGCTGCATCTCTTACCTTGCAAATGAGTTCCGATAGAATCTGTCATATTTCAGGATCAGACAGAAGCGTCTGTGGAGGAACGCTCTGTGAGGCGTGCAGCTAAGAACCTGCGGGGGGAGATCTTCTTGAGGAGAGAAGAGAGACTTGAAAATGCTCGGGTCGAGTATGCACGACAGGGGTACAAAACAAGAGACAACAGCTTGGGCACCGCTGGTACCAACGGCAATGACATGTAATAAGGCGTATTGTAAAATTCAATATGCCAGAGTTGCCTTGTGTTGATCATACGATGCTGCAGGTAATATTGATAGTTCAGCGTGCAGGGCCGATTTAGGCCACATGCGATCTGTTGTGTAGGGAACGATGTGCGGCATTCATTCATGATTGGGCATATTTCATGCAGTGTCGGTACTTGAGACGCTAGATAGATCTAGGAACGGGCCCCAAGAGGGCGGGTTGGCCATTGATCTTGGAGACACACGGAGAACGGATTCAAGCTCAGGCCGTGTCAACGGTGAATGTGTAGTTCAGTTCCACCGCTTGCAAAAGTCAATGCTGTGTAACGGTCTGATCATGATATGAGCTGTTCAACTAGCTGTGGAATTTAAGTCTAGACTCGTCACAATCGGGCCAATTACTTTGCCCAGCTGACGTAGGATAAAATCTCCTGTAGCCAAGAGGCATCTAGTATCCGTATTATAAATCTCAATCTTCATCTAGTCATTCACCTACAAAATGCGAGAAGTGACAGACATACGTGGCAAAGGGAAACCTCGCGTAGCCATATCATCATATTCCATCACTTGTCACAATCTGTTGGTTACAGTTTCTCTGCTTCTGATCAGACCACCCCGCGAGACGAGAAATTAAAACAACAAGATTAACGTATTTGTCTCACCTCAGTCGCCCTTGACCACTCACATCGACTATTTTAAGCCATAGGTATACTGCTGGATCTCAACGAGCGGAAGGCTGCATTTCAGTTATAGCGATCTACTACATTTGTGGAACACCAAGATGCACATCTCTCCCCATTACTCACAATTGAGCTCTCAGCGTTGACCGAGGCATTTTTCCCTCTTTCTTTGTGCAGCTCGGAAAGCCATCCGCTATGACCGCCCGTCGAAACATTTCTCTTTTTTCTTTTTCTTGTGTTACGTTCCTGACTTGGCCATGATAATGCGGTGCTAAGGTTATACGAGACTGTTGGGTTCACACGGCTACCTACGCACCGTAGCAGTCGGCGACGGAGTATTTTGTCCTATGACGATTACCAGCTGAACAGCATTGGAGTTTTAATTTTCCATACAAAAATTCTCGCAACATGGGCGTTTGTTATAGGTGTTTGCTGTATAAGAGAGAGAGAGAACAAGGGCTGAAACAAGATCAGCAATAATAGGTACGTTGCTCGCTATTAACTCCGCAAAGAGAACGGAACTCGACAGATCGGCGCTGTCATATCATCGAGTTCGTCGATACAAACTTGGTCGTTGTTACTCAATATGCGTCCAGGACATTTTTGGTACTTCCAAGTGTCTGTACATCGGTGTAAGTCGAACTCCACTTTTCCCGGCGCCTCAACCGCCCGCTCGCGCCGCCGGCCGCCGGAGGTTTTTAGGGCGAGTCCCACCTGCCACCTTCCCAGTCGTTGCTGCTGCTGCTTGCCCCTCAACCCCTCAACCCCACGTATGTCCCTAGGTTACGTCTAGAGCTTGACCTGTCAAACCGATAAGGGCAACTTCCCAACCTCTTATCAAAAGCTTTCTTTCCTCTCTTCAATTCGCGATATAGCTCGCAGCTGTCTAACTTTGTCTTCGAATAATCACACATTTATCATATTCAATATGTCGCACTCTCACGACGGACAATCTCATTCTCATGATGGCTTCAATGCGCAGGAGCATGGCCACTCACACGAGATCCTCGATGGACCTGGTAGCTTCCTAGGCCGCGAGATGCCCATCGTCGAGGGACGAGAGTGGTCAGAGCGAGCCTTTACCATTGGAATTGGAGGGTAAGACTAATATCTATCTCAATTGCTCACAGTATTCAAACTAACATCTTTTAGTCCCGTCGGCTCCGGAAAGACTGCTCTCATGCTCGCCCTCTCCCTCGCTCTCCGAAAGGAATACTCCCTCGCCGCTGTGACAAACGACATCTTCACCCGTGAAGACGCAGAGTTCCTCACTCGAAACAAGGCTCTCCCACCTTCTCGTATCCGTGCCATTGAGACTGGTGGCTGCCCTCACGCTGCTGTCCGAGAGGACATTTCCCAGAACCTCGCTGCGCTGGAGGATCTGCACCGCGAGTTCGACACCGATATCCTCCTCATTGAGTCGGGAGGCGACAACCTCGCAGCCAACTACAGCCGCGAGTTGGCCGATTTCATCATCTACGTTATCGATGTCAGCGGTGGCGACAAGATCCCCAGAAAGGGTGGACCTGGTATCACGCAGAGTGATCTGCTGATCGTGAACAAGACCGACCTGGCAGAGCTTATTGGCGCCGATCTGGGCGTTATGGAGAGGGATGCCAGAAAGATCCGAGAGGGAGGACCTACGATTTTTGCGCAGGTCAAGAAGGATGTTGGTGTAGACCACATCATCAGCTTGATCAAGAGCGCATGGAAGGCCAGTGGCGCAGAGGACGAGAGACGCAGCAAGGGAGGCCCAAGACCAACCGAGGGTCTCGAGCAGTTGGAATAAGAAGAACATCACATAATCACTAAAACAAACGGCGATATTGGAAATAGGTAGTTATTTGAGAGGGAAAACAAAAAACGCCAACTTTTTAAATCTAAGGTATACCGAGTGTCGTGATAGTCTATGCCTGGTCATCCATCATCATATCGCCGTCCGCCTGCATATTGCTAGTAGCAACATCCAGTAGGGGTCCCTCCACAGGAACAGCAGTGCGTGGCCACACCCGCTTGTACAAACTGACACCGATAGAGTCTTGAGGGTTGATACGTCCATCGAATGTAGCCTTGAAGTAACCGTGTGTACCAAGGGGCTCCTTCATGAAACCGCTGCGTCCTCGCTTGGTCCACAGTGGTAGGGCCTTGAACCACTCGACATCTTCTCGGTTGAAGAACATGTATCGGATGGTGACAATTCTCTTGTGGATGTGATAAGGGTGGCCAGTGAGGATGATGCGCTTGGCGATGACGCGGGATGTTGAAGGTGGGATGGCAGTTCCTGTACCGATGAGCGACATGCCAATATGGGGGCCATCCTCCTCCTCGTTCTTCTCGACATCCTCGGCGGTGGTTCGCTTGAAGAACAGCACAGGCACGGCACCCCATGTTAGAGGACCCATGAAGGTCGCAATGGCTGATTGTCCGGGGTGGATGAATCGGCAGTACTTGTGGACGTCGTTTGGTGTCTGTCCAGGCTGGGAGTATAGGGGCTTGATCACCATACGGCGAGGTCCGCACTGAACGATGAGCTCCTCCTTAGCCTTGATAGACTTGGTAAAGTCAGAGCTGAGGTTGAACAGGTAGTTGACAGCAGTCTTCTTGTTCTCGTGTCGCAGAAGAGAGAAGAGTGTCAGTGGCTTCTTGGGGTCGTAGGTCTTCTCCTGGATGGGAGAAATGCCCCTGATGTAGATGTGAACGCGGGTTCCAGGCTCAACTCCACCAACCAAGGCCTCTCTCGTGACCTGTGACTTGGAAGATTGGTAGTTGGGAACTTGGAGGAGACGCCTCCACTCCTCAGGCTCGTGTGCACGATCCTCGGACTCCTGCCACTTGCTTGTTCGCAGACTCTTGAGACCACGGTAACGAGCGAGACGCTCGCGAGCCAGTACACCAGGGTGCAACTCAATCTCGTCAGGGAATTCCATATCGTCCTCCTCTTCAGTTCGCTTGCCTGCACGGTATTGTTCGAGCTGCTTAAGGTCTTCCTCCTCATCTGGCTCAATCATCATCTCCGACTGGGGGTATTCTGAAGGAGCACCCTCGGTGCCTGGCGCAGGGGCATAACCCTCAATACCATCTTCAGGACGGGCTTGCTCGGCATCCTCATCCGGCATGTCGTAATCCTCCATGTCGGACTCTGAGTCAGACACATCCTCCAGATACCAGGCGGACTGGTAATTGGATGTACCCTTGGGTACTCGCTTCTTGATCTTTGCCGCCTCGGCCTCTTCGTCTGTGAAGTAGTGGTGGTCGTCGAGAAGAACACCCTTCTGCTCGCTCGCATCGGCCTCCATCTCAGCAACATCGGCATCCATCATGACCTCCTCAGGGGCCAACTCCACCAACTCATCGCGGTCCGCGGAGGGCTCGTCCAGAACCTTGCCGGCCTCTTCGGGATCGATGGTCATTTCCTCGCCCTTCTTCTTGACCTGCTTAGGCAGAGGAGCAGACTCGATCTTCTCGATCTGGAAGGTTCCCCAATCGCCAACTTGGACGAGACGGTCGGCCTTGAGACCCTTGCCACGAACGATACCGGTAATGACTGTGGGCTCGGACTCGGAGTAGGCGAACTTGATATCCTCGGCAAGCATCCAGCTCCTGTCGTCTCTCCATCGGATACCCTTGGGTGTTGTGCTGCATAGTGATCGCATAAGATTGGCGCATTCCTGTCGGCTCTCGATGCTGTAGAGCTTCTCTTGTTCGGGGTGGAAGTGAGTGATGAAGGACCTGAGAGACCCCAAAACGCTCTGTCGCTGCTTCGCGGGCTCGACCTTGTCAAGACCCTCAACAATGGTGAAGAGAGTGGACATGCCCTGGCTCTCGACACTGCGCAAGATCAACTCTCCAAGTTCGTCAACCTCAACACTGGCGGACAGAACGACAATAACGAAATCAGCCACCCGGGCGGCATCAAGACAGGCGTTTAAGTCTCGCTCGATGGGGATGTACTGAAGCTTTTGCTTGAATCGATCGACCGTCACTCGGTAGTTGCCGTCATCAGCGTTGTCTTCGACATCGACGCTGCTGTTCAATTGCTTGATCGTGGCGTTGAGATCGGTGCCAGCGCAAAGAGGAATGAGGGCGACATGTCGAGGAGCGCCATCCTTTCCAGCGAAAACCAAAGTGTCCTTGACTTGTTCCTTGTGCTTGTTCAAACGAGCCTGCTTGGCCTGGTTGCGTCGGTCGAACTTTGACATGACTTGTTGATGGGGGGTCTTTCGGTTTCCCTTTTCGTTGGAAACTCGGCCTATAGAAATGTCAGAACGGCGATTCTACGACACAAGTACAGGAAGGAAGGATCCTTGCCCTTTGCGCGATCCCTCAACTCATGTTTGGAGGCAGCCCGTGACTTGAAGGACTTGTGGGTGACCTTTGTGGTTGGCCTATGGGAATGGGCCACTGCGGTAGGCATCTTGCTTTCGCCTCCGGCTTTGAATCGAAAAGGTAGCGAAGCCAGATTGAGCGACAGAAAAAATATCGAATTCCGTGTGAATTACAGGCACAATGATGGCAATATCGTCGATATTGTAGGCGGTGATGGCGGGGTTAAATCCAAAATATTTTTGTGTTTATCGATAGTGGCGGCTCATGTCTGGACAAAAAGAAGCCTTCATCTAAGAACATGATTGGTTTATGTTAGCCTTGACATGGAAGACAGTATACAGACTACAATCTACTAAATATAATCAAATACTCTCTCTAATTGTGATTTTTATAGATATTATTATAAAACATCCCAGTCTTCCAATAGATCTGTAAATTATACTGTCAGTTCCTATGATATATGAGATCGAAGAACTGCACACTTATTCTGTCGCTCAAGAGTGGAGTCACTCAACCAATAGACTCTACACGATAAGCTATGAATTTTTTTGTCGATAAGGGAAAGTTGTATGCCAATCCATATTCTGCCGTCCAGCTCAAAGTTGCCCTTTTCCCCAAGTGAGCGCGTCCACGATACGAAAATATGGAGGTCGAAAGAGTTGATAAGACCATTTCCAAAGTGCGCGATAATGGCGCCACCGCCGTTGAAGGCGCCCGAATGGAACTCGTTCCTCGCAGTGATCGAGAACGTGCTCGTCGGATTCGGGAAGCCCACAAGGCCTACGGTCGAGGCAAGAAGGTCAACCTCAAGGCGATCAAGGACAAGAAGCTTCGCAGTAACATGAAGCGTCTCGAGAACAAGTACGAAGATGCTGCGCTCAAGGCCAAGGATGCAGAGATTTTGCTCGAGAACACGTCGGGTTTTCTCGAGGCCGAGGACGAGCTCGAACGAACATACAAGGTCCGACAAGACGACATTTCCTCTGGTGTAGCGGTGGGCACTGCGCAGAAGCGATTCGAGCTTAAACTGGATCAACTAGGACCCTACCAGTTCGATTACTCGAGGAATGGGCGGGACCTGTTGCTCGGTGGTCGAAAGGGACATGTTGCGACGATGGATTGGCGAGAAGGCAAGCTTGGCTGCGAGCTGCAGTTGAACGAGACGATTCGAGACGTCAAGTGGCTACACAACAACCAGTACTTTGCGGTCGCGCAGAAGAAGTACGTCTACATCTACGATCACAATGGCGTGGAACTGCACACTTTGAGGAAACACCAGGAGGTGTCTCACATGGAGTTTCTGCCATACCACTACCTCTTAGCAACAATCGTGAGTACCCAACTTTTTTGCCGAAATTTTCTCTTACTAACACTTCCCAGGGCGCTGTAGGTTTCCTCAAATATCAGGATACATCAACTGGTCAATTAGTCGCCGAGATTCCTACCCGATTAGGCCAACCTTGCGCCCTTACACAGAACCCTTGGAACGCCATTCTACACGTCGGCCACCAGAACGGAACAGTCACACTATGGTCACCCAACTCATCAGACCCTCTCGTCAAGTTGCTAGCACACCGGGGACCCGTTCGAGATGTAGCCGTTGACCGTGAAGGTCGATACATGGTCTCGACGGGACAAGATCAGAAGATGGCAGTTTGGGATCTCAGAATGTTGCGCGAAGTCAACAGCTACTTCACACGCCAGCCAGCTTCATCGGTAGCAATCTCTGATACAGGCTTGACAGCTGTCGGTTGGGGTACTCAAACAACCATCTGGAAGGGTCTCTTCGACAAGAATGCCCCTGTCCAAGAAAAGGTTCAGAGCCCTTACATGGCATGGGGTGGTGAGGGTAAGCGCATTGAGCGCGTGCGATGGTGTCCCTTTGAAGATGTTCTCGGTATTGGCCACGACTCTGGCTTCTCCTCCATCATCGTCCCTGGCGCTGGTGAGGCCAACTACGACGCTCTGGAAGTTAACCCATTCGAGACTGCCAAGCAACGACAAGAGTCCGAAGTCAAGGGTCTGCTCAACAAGCTGCAGCCCGACATGATCGCCCTCGACCCCAACTACATCGGAACCCTGGACTTGCGATCCGAGGCGCAGCGCCGTGCCGAGAAGGACCTCGACGCCCCTGCTGCAGACATCGCCGAGGAGATCCGCAAGCGAGCAAGAGGCAAGAACGGTGCGCTCAAGAAGTACCTGCGCAAGCAGCGAAAGAAGAACATTATCGACGAGAAGAGAATGCACGTGGACGAGATTTGGAACGAGCAGCAGGCCAAGAAGAACAAGAAGGAGCTCGAGGCCGAGGCGGATCTGGGACCGGCGTTGTCAAGGTTTGCCAAAAAGGAGTAATAGACTTTCATGTACAGATGCGAATGCGAATAATACCCTTTATCACCAAAACCACGATATCCTCAAGTGAAAAGTGCCGTTATTTTTTTAATCTATCAGAGCTTCGCTTGAATGTCTATAATCGTAGTACTTTTATGAATCCGGTCCCAAATTTCGTAACCTGTGCATGTCTTCGTATGTGTACACCTCCAAATTGTCTGACACCTCTATTCGTTTCGTTGTTTAGAGCAGCTTGAGTCCACCTGTGACCTGGTCGACAAGGCTGCGAGGAGCAGGTCCAACGCCCAGCACTGTCATGCTACCAGCCTCGATCTGTGTTCGGCCGGCATCCTGGATCACCTCGGCGGTGAGACCCAGAGATCGTGCCTTGCGACGAAGCTCGAGAATTTCGTCCTGGCTCTTTACTTGAACGGCGATCTTGGCCTGGCCGAGACGTTCCCATCGCTTGAGGATCTGGGCTTGGGGAGAGTTGGCGGGGGCGCGGACGAGGGACTTATAGCATGCGAGGGTTGCGTGGGAGCATTGAGCAGCGATTTTGCCTGTATCAGTCCATGGTTAGCTTTCTTCGTCGAATCGAAGGGATATGTCCGACATACCCTTTGTCATGCCGAGATCTGTTCGCACGACAAGAACAAGCTTGCACTCCTCGCCGTTATCCTTAACAACGGGCTCCTTCTTCTCTTCCTCGGCCTTCAAGCCCTGCTTGCGATCAGCGTCGGGGCCGTTGGCCCAGTTAGGTGCATGGTCGAGTAAGGTATCGTCTTCGTCAACGTCGCTCTCATCGCTCTCGACTGGATCGTGCAGGGCGCGCCGACGCTCTTCGACTAGCGAAGGCGAGATGAGGTAGCCACGGATGGTGTAGATACCGAAAGCATAACCTGTGAGGGCGGCCACGACGGCCGTGGAGATGATTACTCCTGTTTGCTCGCCTTGATTCATGGTGATTGACAGGGAGAGTTTAGCGAATATAATTGGTTTAGTTTGGCTTGTGATACTGCTTGGTGGTTTTGGCGATGGAGCCAGGTTGGTTACATCACGTGGGGCAGCTATGACTGCTAAGGTACCTATGATAGACGAAAATCTCAACAACGTTTCAGTTTGTATCACGATCATGTTTCGAAAAACATGAAATTGCTTGCTTTTATCTTTGGGTCATTTCATTCCCAATACTCATTAAACCGATAATGCCGTTAACAATGACACAAAATGTTCCCGGCGCAGCCGTTCGAAGTTCCAACATCATGGGAAAGCTGCTATACACACTCCTCCTCATATATATGGTAATAATATTGCTGTGATGCAAAAACCTATCATAGCGTATCGATCCTTGTCGAGATCTCACATCACTAAAACACCACGCTGGATGTATCCTGTCTCGTCAATCAAGGGGTGACATCCAAACATCTTGGAAAAGTAATTGAGACAAGCACTTCGCGCCTCGATATGGCCCTTCTTCATGCTAATTCCCACACGAGGGACAAAGTTGTAATACTTTTCATGTCCACTGATGAGAAGAGGTCCTTCGCCTGTGAGCAGTCCGTGGACATAGTTCAACGCAAGATCCTCGCAGTTGAAGCCTTCGTCGACATAATCCCTGATCTGTGTCATGGTGGTATCATTTGACGAATAATAGTCGAGGAACGAGATATGCGAAAAGGCGAGATTCGTCAGAACCATATTATAGTCGTCCTGTCCCTTCTTACTCGAACAGAAGGTGTAGTGGTGGTATCCGAATGTGTCCACGGGTGTACATCGAGCAAGGGCGCCAACCATTCGATTCTTACCGAACTTGCGCCATGTTTGGAAGACAAACTCGAGATCGTTGGGTCGGTAGTACACATCATCATCTGAGAGCAGAATCGCCTGTGTCTTATACTCGGGATCGGGCCAGAGCTTTTCGTTGAGGCTGTTGCGCTTCGACTTTCGGTATCGAACGGGGACGCCGTGCTTGGAAACAAAGTCCGGTGGAGGGTAGTTTTCGAGATCGTTCCAGACGATGACTATTTCGAGAAGTGAAGGGATCTCCTCGCTGAGAATGATGTTGAGGGTCTCTTCTAGTTCCTTTGGTCGCTGATATGTCTGCATGGCGATGCTGTAACAGGCTCAATATTAGCATTTTCGCAATCGAGGGGATGACGAGAACGTACGTGAACTTGTCATCTCGCAGGCCTTCGTATTTGTGCCTCGACACATCCCATATCTCTTGTGTTCCATTGATCCCCTTGCTCTGGCACGTCGGATACCGTCCTATCTTTTGGATAACCTTTGGTATAAACCACCCTGCGTTTGTGTACTTTCCCGTGAGGACGATAAGCAAGACGGCCAAAGTAAAAGCAGCAAGAATAGTCGTTGTCTTTCGAAAAGCTCGCGACTTGACAAGCTCTGGTGTATGTGCCTTCACCCACTCGACTTTCTCCGCCACCTTCCTCCTCAGGGGCTTCGCTTTCTCCATGAAGGAGACTGAGGGCTTCAACATTGTTGTATTTTGCAGAAACTGTGAAGATTGTCCCATGATGCTTTAAATAGGGGTGGCGGAAAGCAGGGCTCTTCTCAAGGGAGATATGTACGGGAGAGGCGTCTGGTATGTATCGATCGGGAATTACTAGGTAAATATGGCCAATTTGTTTGTTGGAATCTTGTTATATGACTCGAATCTGTTTCATTTAATCGTATCTCAAGGCCTTGGCGTGCTGAAAAGCAAGTCTTTCAGCTCAAATCATGATCAAGAATGGCGACAAGACATGTAAGGCCAAGACAGATAGCGATGCTGAAAAAGAAACTATCATGTAACTGCCTGGGCTGTTTATTTGTTGGCTCGACTTACACGGGTGCAGCATGATATAATCCTCCCTTGCTTCGCATCCCTTGACTCGGGCTGCAAGTTAAGTCTAAGTCTAAGTCTAATTCGAACAAGTCAACACTGACAACCTGTTCCATGCGAATGTACCAATAGTAGCAAAGTGTTGTCGCACGCAGAGACATTTCTATCCAAAATGAGCTGTGGCTGTCTTCTCTTACTAGCAAGTCGTTTGACCCAATGTGACGGCTGTAGTCTGTGGTTCGTCTTATTCGATTCTTTGACTAGACTCAACATGGAAAGGATTGGTCGGCTCAACGGGTAGTTAGGTGAGATCGTCGGAACTTGTATCTCAAAAGCACATGCTTAGGACTGTTGTAAACATGGTCTTTTGGGATCTTGCAGTATGACATAGCTTGTGTTCAGAACGTGTTGTCAAGGAGTTAAACACGGCAATATCCAAGTATCACATACCAAGATCATTGAGTTTCGACCAGATATACCCCTGCAAGTCCGTCCATAGCGGCTGGAGCCACTATCTAGACCTCCCCTGCATATGCCAAGTGAGCTCTGTTGGATTGGGCTTACCCTGTAGCATCCTCTGGGCTATCACTCGACTGTAATCTGGCTGTTATACACCTGGCAGAAGATAGGCATGTCCTATAAACAAGAGTTGCAGAAAATGGAGGCAAAGGATAGTAGTGTGTTATACATGGGTTATTGCACAGCATGCTTACATTCTTTGTGTGGAATCGATCTTGTTGAACTGACATTGTATCAATGATTGAAAACATCCAAGGGGATCCCTCTCCAACCCACTTTTCCTGCAGTCTTAACTAACATAACTTCGCACAACCACATCTGAACCACGCCAAGAGCAACTCACAAACAGAAACACATACCTTACTATACAGTCCTTTTGACATCATGAGCGCAAACAAGGCCCTCATAGTAGGCATCTCTGGGTGTTCCTCAAGCGGGAAGACCACCCTCGCGAGACTACTGCGGGACATTTTCCCCCACACTTTTATCCTGCACGAGGATGACTTTTATAGACCCGAGAATGAGTATGCTACTCTGCAAACTATAACTATGAATATTGGCTAACAGCAGTTTAGATTACCGACAAAGAATGGTCTCCTAGACTGGGACTGTGCCGAAGCTCTTGATATCCCTGCCATGGCTGAATCCCTCGCTTATATCCGCCAACACGCTGCCTTTCCTGTAAGTTCCATTTCATAACATTCAGCCTCATTAACTCACACCCAATAGCCTACTCTTGACTCCAAAGAGGATCAAAACTCTATAGGAAAGTGTCCCGTCTCAGATTCCACAATCGACGCCCAGCGCGCCAAAGTAGACGCTGCCCTGGGCCCAGAACATCCCCTCCGCAACAACCTGCGTCTATGTCTCCTGGACGGATTCCTTCTCTACTCACCCTCCATGGCAGCTGTAAAGCCTAATTTAGATATCAAACTCTTTTTGAGAACGACGTACGCGAAAGCAAAGGCGAGAAGAGAGGCTAGAGATGGATACGTCACTCTTGAAGGCTTCTGGGCGGATCCTCCAGGTTACGTGGATAAGATCGTTTGGCCTAATTATGTCGAGGAGCATGCTTGGATGTTTGAGGATGGTGACGTAGAGGGGAAATTTAAGCAGGATGTTTTGGATGGGGAAGGGATCAAGGTGCAGGGTGACGGGGGTGCTGATGGAGATATTGTCAAGACATTTGAGTGGACAGTGGACACTATCTTGGAAGAACTCGGAAAGCAAGTTTAGATGAAGCGTGAGAGCAAAAAGACGTAAAGATCAATTCTATATGATTTGCTGCATGATGTTGCAAGCAGTCGTCTACTTCTATAGGTCATATATGGCCTTCCTTCTGTGCCATCTTTGCCAACCTCAATTCTCTATAAGCAAATCGTCCATCTAAGTGAGGTCCATGGCGACAAGAAATCTCGCCACTTCATCTTGCGCCGCTTTCTCTGCACGTTTCTGCTCCGCGTTCAAAAGATTAACGCCCTCTTCGGCAGCCTTAGTCATGGCCTCAACCTTATTGAGTGCCCCTGACACGACTCCCACGACGCGATCGCCAACCTTGGCTGTGCAGAGGTACTCCTTTATAGGCCCATCAACCGCAGTATAGTCATAGGTCATTTTCTGATCGATTGCTAGTTTGGCGAGTTCTTCTTTCGGATGTTGGACATGGATATTCTCACTAAGAATTCGGTCGAGATACGGCAAGATGCCGAACTTTTGAAGAAAGGCTGTGCATACTTCGATATTTCCTGAATCAACCCAAATGGCACCAAGGGTAGCCTCGAAAATATCGGAGTAGAACTTTTTCGGGTGAAGACGTGCGAGAAGAGCCCAGGGGTAGTGTTTACCATTCGTCCTAGCCTCATTGATTTCATCTTTCAGACTCTCGAATCGGTCCTGAGTCTCGTTCATGATTCTGCCCATCTCTGGAGAGCTATGGCGCATGAATTTCCATATCGGCAGTGAAACTTCTGTGGACACTAGTTCGCCGTTGTCCTTGATTTCAACCTCGGGTCGGCGTAGCCCATGTTGCATGTTTGTAAAGGCAAGGAAATCAGCGTTGGCCATGGCAGTCTTGACCATGTGCAAGCGTCCATTGGGCACTGGCGGGTCTGACTGAAACATGCGGGTTACGACAATGTAGTCAAGAACCGCATCTCCAAGAAACTCGAGTTGTTCGTAAGATCGTTGCTGCCCATCAGCTACGTACGACCCGTGAGTCATTGCCTCAATGAGTAGAGACTTCTTCTCGAATGTATACCCGATTAGCTCTTCCAAAGGCGCCATCGTGGGTGGCAACGGTACGTCACTGGTTGCTGCTCGGAAGAGTATGTCTCTGGCGACTTTGTCATCATACCAGTTGCACTTGGTGCCCAAGAAGACCTTGATGCACTCCAGAGCTTTTCCAATTCCTCCATCCTGGTAGGAGGCTCCGACAAGTGCCTCGACCACATCAGCAAGGGTCTTTGGACCAATAAATCTTGATACGCCATCGACTGGCTTCTTATCCAAGTATTCGTCTCGATATAGCGGTCTCCACTTGATGCCAGTAAAGGTTCTGGACAAAATGAACTTGGAAAGGCCTGTCTCGAGGCACATGCGAGTCAACCGGGTATTGGAGACCAGTCGGTCTTTGAAATGGTTAAGTAGACCTTCGGGCCAAAATGGATCTATAACAATAATCAGTAAAGGTAACGATAAAGGGATGTGGGAGACATACGTTCAGAATAGGCTTGGGCAACAGTGCAAAACTTCAAAACCGAATCACCCAAGAATTCAATACGTTCATAGTCAACAGGCTCTGAGGCGCTGCGTGAGCTGATGGCTTCGATAACCAACTGCAGATCTGTGATACCGACTGGCGCCAAAAGAGTCGAGGACAGTTCATTCGCGATGAGCTGAACCTCCAATTCGTGAATGATGGAGGGGATTAGCATACCGCACTTAGCGGCACGGCGAGGAACCTCATCAACGGTCGCCGTGGAAATCGGGAGAACCCAGCGGTAGGGTTTAGTGCAAGAGCTCCTCAACTGACCGGGTTTTATTTCGTGTAGTAGATCTGACCTGCGCGTCCATTGCTCCACGACTAGATACTCTTCTTCTGGCGCTTCCTCGTATTCATTAAATGGGTGCTGAACTTGTTCTTTTGGGGGCTTTGACGGGATCGTTTTGACGTAGTGGAAGGGAGTATTTTTGTGGTCCCGAACTAGGACTCTCTTTTCCAATAAAGCATCAATGCTTTCGCCGAAGGGTACGGATCCAATTTGATCCCGGGTGAGATTCTTGATCTCGTAGATGAACTTGATAACATGATCACGATCTTCCACGTTCCAGCGGTGGCCATAATGCATCGCCAATAGAGTTGACGTATGATCTGGCAAGGCCAAGCATTCCTCATTGGAGATTCTCTTGATTGAGGTGCATTTGACATGCCATGTAAGTCCCTCTTCAGGGTGAAGAGTGATGTCGCGGGGTCGTGGAAGGCACACAGGCAAGGCAATCTCGAAATGAAGTGGAGTAGTATACTCGTGGTCGGAGAACTCGTAAGCATAGAGCCATTTGTCGGCGGTGGTATCCCACTGCTGTGCGATGTTTCTCCATGGGTCAAATAGAAGCTCGGGCGCAATTAGCTGCGTCTCTTCTTCTGCTTCTTTCGAATCTGCATTCAGGGGAAGGAGGTGGTCGCTAACCAGCCCTTCTTGGTGCAGCATAACGAATGCACGAAAAGCCGCCTCCTTCATCGCATTCTTCTCTGATCTCCATCCACCTCCGCCCTGGCAACTGCGGAGGTGCCGAGGTAGACCAGACGGTAGAGTCACTGTTGCGCTGAAAGTCGGCGGTGCTGATCCCAGTTCTGTCTTGTGGAAAATATAGACAGGTCTCTGATCCACGTAATCCCGCTGGAAAACTTTGTTACAGAAGTGTTCAAGATGCTGGCGAGAGTTCTCGAGATCCAATCTAGCCCCTGAGTTCGGTACAGTATAGGAAATAGAGTTTGTCGCTTCAGCGCGAGCCTCTATCTCCAACCTGTCCAATTCGTCCCTTTCCTGCTCATAGCGACTCTTCATGTCACGTTCTAGGGAGTCCCATTCCCGAGCGTCGGATGAAGACTTTGCAAGTACGATCATCTTTGACTTTTGTTTGCGGGCTCGCCCGCGACGTTGGATATGGGACTTGAGTGTCGTTGTCTCATCGAAACAGATGACTAGGTTGCACACTGCGACGTCTATACCCTCTTCAAGAACACTAGTCGAGACCAGAAGGTTGATGGCGCCTGTTTTGAAGTCGCGTAATGTATCGGCAGTTGCGCCGGGTAGATACTCGTAAATGTTCTGCTTTCGAATCTTGTTCGCTGCAGATCCTACTACGGAGCCGACCCGATACCGCTGTCGAATCTCGGGGTGCTCCCTCAAAAGAGCACAAAGTACGTTGGAAGCAGCCCTTGACTGGACGAATATGATACCGACCACGTCTTCATCCGCTGCAAGAAGTTCCTGGATCAGTTTATTCGTCTTGTCGGCCAAGTTGTGCCTGTCCGGTAGTTTGGGCTGATGGGGACTGGCAGCAACCTTTCTCAAATGACCTGCGAGGTAGGCTCTGTCCTCATTGCTCCAGGAATCGTTGTACGTCATTGGAGAGTCGAACCTCTTTAAAAACAGACTGACCAACTCGGAGATGTACTTGTCAGCGGCCCAAGGCCCAAGTTCATCAAGAATGTCCTTACTTTTGCTCCATAATAACTTGAGCTGCTGTTGAGAGAAGGTGCCGTGTTTCATTAACAGACTTAGTATTTCAGGTCCAGTCTTCTCGCCCTTAGCGATAAGTTGTCTGATCTTTGTAATACTTGGGTCCTGGGTGATGTCCATCGCCGAGTACTCAGACTGCAGAGTCTGCATTAGGGGGGTTCGAGTCGGATACTCTTCCACATCATATAATACCCGGGAAAGATTGGGCTTGTTGACGTGCTTGAGGAGTTCTTTCCGGTTGATTGTTGGAGTGATGCATACCGCATCCATGGTAAGCTCGAGCTCAAGGATTTCGTCGTGATTTGATTTTGACTGTATCGGGCTGGCAGTTAAACCCAGAATAGCAGGCACGGGCATGCCCGCGTTCTTGTGTTCGTGATAGAAGTTTACCATGATCTTTCGACCAGAGCTATTCTTTACACAATTGTGAACTGTAAAAAGTCAGTGATAGTACTGTCAGTGTCGGCGTTGTCTCACCTTCATCGAACACGATAAGGGACAGCATGTTCATCCTGACAAATGCATGGTCCAACGCATCTCGCAGAATGTCAAAAGTTGAGACAACAATACGAGTCCCATGGAGGATGCGGGGCCAGACGTCCTCAGACCATGCGTCGATGTCCATTTGCCCCGTGAGTAGTTTCATTGATACCGACGGCATTTGCCTTTGGACAACGCTGTATTGCTGTTCACATAGCGAGACTGTCTTGCCTAGAAACCAGACGATCTATCCTGGTTAGTTTCGACCGCGATATGATGTTTCTATGTTAACTAACCTTGTCTGGTGCACATGTATCGAGTTCATGTTGGATGCGCATCACGGCCCTACGAGTCATGATTAGTTTTCTTCTTTCGATGGCATGGAAGCGACATACACTTGAGTTTTACCGCTTCCCGTATCCATCTAATCATGTTAGCGAATGTAGATTGAACGGACGATGCTTGGAATAACTCACTGCAACGATAACATTCCTTTTGATGCTTTGTTCCAGCATCTCTCGCTGGTAACCGCGGGGATTTACCACCTCTGGACTGGTCGTCACTTTTTGAGGCTTAACTTCTTCGCCTTGCTCTTCCACATTTGCCTGGTCATCTGAGGACATTGGTGTTTCTGCGACAAGAATATCGGTCGTTATTTCCTTCTCTCCTGTAGCAGAGATCTCGACAACTGAGGATGACGCTATTGTTTTGACCTCGGAGTCTGGGATGGAATATGCGTCCACCATGGATTTATCGTTGGACGACATCCTGATCTGTTGAAGCCCCCTGTGGGCTGGTCTCGGTTTGTGCAAGACAGGTCGCAAAAACGAAGTTATCCTGATGCTAAGCAGATGATTGAAATTGTGTGAAGTAAGAAGTTTTAGGTGATAATGGGCTCTCAAGAGCATGCAAAAAACGATTCCAAAATATTATGGTATGGAAAAGACAAAGGGATTGTAGGTGTGGTGTTGCAAGAACCCGGTCTGGGGAGAATAGTATAGGCGTAGAGAGGTAACTACCTCGTGTAATAGGTGGTGTGGTATAGTGTGGTGTGTAACTGGTCGTTGGTTGTGAACGCGGGAGGCCGACCAGCAACTGGTGCTCTCAAATAAGGCACTCTGCTGCAAAGATGGAGGTGGGAGGTATGCCTTGTGTAGGAGATCCAAAAGTAGGTCTGTTATAGGAGACCGGCCTGCTGGTCCGAGGTGGCAGTGATTCACAGCCAACAAGATATTTGTTGTTGGAGTGAGTGGATTATGCTGCGCAGGGCAGATTTTCTCTAGATTGCAGTTGAAGTTTAACTAGAGGCAAAGCAATATATAACATATTAACTTTAAGTTGGGCTTAACTTGACAGTTAATTTGTCTCATTTGTTATTGAATCGTTTTAGCCTTTGTTTTTGTCCGAGTTAAGTATTAATCCTATTGTTCTGGCTAAGATTTCTATTGATTGGTCGCCCTGACCTTGGCTCTGCATTGTTTGCTACCTTTAATGCACTCTTGGTCAATAAGGGATTAATTAGATCGCCGAGTTCAACTTGAATAGCAGAATGAAATAAAAAAGAACGATGACTATTTACCATTCAATCCAATCTCAGTTACAGTGTTCGCATTTACTGGATTAAAATAATGCCCGCTGCAAAGTTGAGTATTTAATGTGGTTGGATTAGTGTAGAGTAGCAGAGTATAGATACATCCCAGCCCAGCCAATACTTTGAAGCTCTGCACCTTTGACCTTTCATCTTCAACTGTCAGGACAATCAACTTTTATTCTATCATCATGCAACTCCCAATACTTTCTTCTGCCCCGGATAAGGCCATGGCTTTATACGCAACGGGTTTCAACTCGTGGAACCAGCTTAATTTTGAATCCTCCCCAACCGATCAAGAGCCCGATGATTTGTTCACTTTTGCAAAGGTCCTGTCAGACAAGACTATTGGTTATATTGTTCCAAAGTTGAGTTTTACCGCAGGCAAGTATTTTTTCCATGTCATGATGTTAGTTGTCACTCTAATATTCGGCAGTCCAGCAAAATGATACATGGGCTTTTGCTGGATCACACCCCAGCAAGCTTCTCTTTCGCGAAGCCAATACTTGCTTGTTCGACTCACCAAATGCCGAATCAGGAGACGGAAAAGTCTTGAATGGCCAGGGTTCAGCTATAGCTCAGTACACATCTTTGGCTACATGGAAGGCCAACAAGTGTACTGAAACCTGGCCTTGCGAGTCTCCAGTTCGCCAAATAGCAGCTTACGATACCGGTTTCGCTATTCTTCTCGAGAATGGGACTGCTCTTAGCTGCGGTGATCCTCGATTTCGAGACTGCCTTGGTCGCGAGGTGGACGAATCAAGGTAAGTGATTCGATCACTTATACAAATTCAGTACTAACTTAGCTTCTAGCCCTGCCCACGTACCCAGTGCTGTAGAAGATCTTAATGATCTCGGCGAAGCCATCAAGAAGGTATCCGCGGGAGGATATACCATTGGAGCCCTAACAGAGAGTGGCGGAATGTACCTCTGGGGCATGAAACCACCCGGTTCGCAAAGTCGACATGCTGCATTCACTGATCTTGGTCCTGTACCAGGCTACGTGGAAGTCGATGAAGACAAAGACGTGCAAGACTTCGCAATTGGGGAGTCACACGCGATCGCACTGACTACTGACAGTTGCATTTACGTGATAGGGGATAACACTAATGGTCAAATTGGTCTTGGCAAATCCATAAAAGAGAGTGCATTGTGGTCAAAAATAGATTTTATACTCCCTCCAGGTGAGGAGGTTGTGGCTGTGGAAGCTGGTCCAAGGGCATCTTTTATAATCACAGCAAAGATGCAATCAAAATAATTTCAAAGCTCAGAATGAGCTGCCCTTCTATCAGAACCAGCTCTATTGAGCCCAGTGACCCTCTATTGTACAAGGCTTCTCGTTGTGTTCATCTGCATAAGGGTAATCATAGACTCGTCAGGTAATCCTCAATCTCTTGAGGGGTCAGCTTTCTGAAACGGGGTCCGGTAGCCCCCTCAACGC
This sequence comes from Fusarium praegraminearum, assembly GCA_002093855.1. Taxonomy (NCBI): domain Eukaryota; kingdom Fungi; phylum Ascomycota; class Sordariomycetes; order Hypocreales; family Nectriaceae; genus Fusarium; species Fusarium praegraminearum. The sequence goes on along the minus strand of LXHY01000016.1, from coordinate 47,082 downwards.
CCTCAAGACCCAGAAGGTGGTCCGCGGGGGCACCAACAATGCCTGCATCATGTTAGTATCATCCCACCCACTAAATTATTTGAAGCTTACCGATCTCGATGCTGTCACCGTTCATCTCACCCTCAATGTTGTCCTTCAGCGTCAACAGGGCAATGTGGATGGCATCCTCAAGCTCCAGCTCTTCAGAGTATCGCTTTTCCAAGAACGTCTTGGCCTTGGTCGCACTCTTGCCGATGGCTGTAGCCTTCCATGGGTAGTAACTTCCAGAGGGGTCGACCTGGTACAGCATAGGACCTCCCTTGTGGATGCCTCCAGTCTTTCTGTTGACCTTCTTCTCCTCGCTATCCTCTTGAGAGTCGGCGTCCTCCTCATCCTCAGGCTCAATGCCCTCGTCCCAACCAGCAATCAAGAGACTCACACCATAAGGTCGGACACCGGCTGACTGGGTGGCCTCCTGCATAACTCGGGCGACGTCCTGCACCAATATTCTGGTAGGGGGGTACTCGTTGTAGATGCGCTTGTACTCGGTATGCGAAACCTTGCGGGCTCGGTCCACCAATACTCTATAGTCGGGACCCATGCCGGAGTATACCATACCGATGTTGGGGGTGATGTCGCTGATCTTGGAGAGGGAGCTCTGGTCGGCGAGAGGAGAGGATGACTTCTTTTCGGTGGCGATAACGATACCGTTGGTAGCTTTATCTAGTCAGTAGGAGTTCCTCGGGATTTGAAAGGCGGCGCCAACCTTTGATACCAAGGGCAGTGATACCCTGGTTTACAGCGTTGAGGGCATACTCTATTTCATCATGTTAGTTTTCTGGGTCGATTCGATTGCAAGGAGCTTCGATCTGCAAAAGCACCGAAGCTAAACACAGAGCAATTACGTACCAATCTGTACCAGCTTTCCGCTACCATATTGTCAGCCATGATGTTCCCAAAGCAAGATAGCAGTGTCGTCACCGAAACATACCTGGGGGAGAAGGTTGTGAGGGAGAAGGAGTAACGATCCGCCATAGTTCAAGTTTGTGGGTTGATAAACTCGATATGGATGTGGTGATGGCTGAACTATGGTCGTTTATCAATTCGTGGGGTTGACAAGGAGATATCGAGCAAGGCTTCACTGGAGCTTTGGTGTTGGGCCAAAGCAGCTGTAGCCTCTAGGCAGGTCCAGCTGCGCGTCTAGCTCAACCACCCGGAGCTGTATGCGGGGCAACAGATTCTCCGAGGTCCGAATGGCGGCTCCACACCGAACGCAGAGCTCTTCTACCAGTTTGGTGACGGCTGGTTCGGCTTTGTTCTTCAATCTTCTCCTACAAAAAGAGGCTGAGCTGGCCTCTTACATGTTACATGTCCTTGTCATGATCTTGGCGAGCATTTGCTTCCCCGCTCTCCTTTCAGTCTCATTTAACTTGCAGCTTTGCAAAAACATGTAGGTTTGCGCCTGGCACGCCTCAACGGCCGACTACCTACTACGTACTCGCACATTCCACATTTTTTGTTTTCTTCTGCTGTCACTACCTATCTCTTTCACACCTACAGGTCCACGTAAATCATCATGGATGCGCAACCTACTTGGGATTGGTCCTCGGTAGGAGACAACTCTGCTCCTCGTGAACCCGAACTAGAGCCTCGTCGATCATCGCAATATGCTTGGACTCCCCAAGCAGGTACCACAGTGCGAGAGGAGACGTCAGCGCCATCTGAGCAGGAACCCCGCCCTGCGCCCAAGAACAGGCGCTATGGCACGCGCACTTGTCGCATCTGCTTCGATGCTGAAGAACCCAGGTTTCCTGATCAGTCGACTACTTTTGGTATCCAGACGGGATCATCTCGACCTACATACGTCTCTGACGACCCGGAATTGGGGAGGTTGTTATCACCATGCAAGTGTAAGGGATCGCAGAAATATGTCCACGAAGGGTGCCTCAACGCGTGGAGGCTTGCCAACCCTATGGAAGCAAGGAACTACTGGCAGTGTCCAACCTGCAAGTTTACTTATCGCATTTCCCGACTACACTGGGGCTCTGTTCTTAGCAGCAAGTGGGCGCAGGTCGGCTTGACACTGTCCTGCTGTATACTGAGCATCTTCTTGCTTGGCTTCATTGCGGATCCTCTCTTCGATCTATGGTCCGACCCAATTGGAACCCTCGGCGAGACTGTCACAAGCGTGATAACCGATATCGAAGGCTTGAGGCAACCTCCGCCACTAGAGCCCACCTCGTGGATCGAGCACTTCACCAAAGGATTCTTCTCTCTGGGAATTGTCGGATTATTCAAGACGATGTTTACCGTGAACCCCTTCCATTGGTGGCAGCTGCGAAACAGCGGGGTGGCAGGAGGTGGCAGGAGAGGAGGCACAGGCCGAAATCGTGTCGAGAACATCAGCCTGATTTTCGTTCTCATCGGCGCATTCACATTCCTCATGGGCATTTGGAAATTTGTTCAGAAGCTGAGCGCTCGTGTACTCAAGAACGTGAGCGACAGGGTTGTCGATATCGGGGAAGACGATGACGAAGAAGAAGACGAGAGCAAGAAAGACCAGTAAAGCTCTCCAGGCTTTTATCCTGTAAAGGGCCTTTTGTTTTGTTCATGACCCAAATGCTTTGCATCGTGTATGTATTTGCACACTCTTAAGTTGCCTAGACCTTGCTCTTCCGTGTCAAGTCGACTAGTCTGTGTGCAAAGATTTACGCTCGGCTGTGCCTTGAGTGAGGGATCGTTTTGGTTCTTTGCTCGCTGGCCAGCATGAGATTATCAGCCTTTATTCACGCATCGTGATGCCCTTTGGGCGTTCATAACGGTGTGAGACATCTGCTGGGTACACTACCCTCGTACATAAGCAGTGAGCAGATTGTCGAATGTTGGTTGATACATACCTAGTATCCTTTTGAATATTAATTGACGGTCGAACCATGACCCCATCTCTAATTCCATATGCGTTCCTTGATCCAACTATTACGATGTGTAATCTACGTTTCTATTGTGCGATATGCGTATTTTCGCCCGTATGAAATCGTATGCATGGTGAGAGAAGCCTAATTATACCCAGCATCCATCAATACGAACTGATATCGTATTCTCTGCACGCATCCTTTGTTCTGGATCTCTTACTGATATCTTAGTAATTTACTCGGATATTTATCCTTCCGGCACCGAGATGACGTTAGAATTTGGGGTCCTAATCCCTGCATCTGAAAAAGGATAGCAGAACATTGATGTGGGCCATCGCTCATGAATTCAGTCGGGGCTGGACAAAAAGCCAATCTATCATCAATTGACTGCGCCAACCATGGCTCCTTGATTGTCTCTGCTACCCATTGCGGACAGACCTAACTGCTCACCTTCGCTCGTTTCTCGACTTCTATAACAACCAAAAATCCCTCTTTCAACCCCGATATATATATAGCAACTAGTCATCGACCTTATACGAGACCCTGATTCTCCTCTCAAGTTTCCACGATTAGCAGCCCTCTGAACTGTCGCATTGCCTATTCACAGCCACCTGGGAAAGCATAGCATCTCTCACGACTCGCAAATACCTCAAACCGATCGGCAGAGGCCTATAACTCGCCCATCATGCAGTTCGCATACCCTCCTCGAAAGAATTCCAACCCACCCCCCTTCGGACGACGTTCGGGGAAGATACCACCGATTCTACGACGACTTCGTAAACGAACCATTCTTCTAGGTTTTATGGGAATAGTTGGGCTTCTTTATCTTCTCTTCGGGTCGAAGAGCGGCTCACCTTACCACGAGCACGTGCCATCAGGAAACCCTCCAGTCGTCGTCGTTACGGTCTCCGATTATTCAGAGTACAGCACTTCTTATTTGGAATCTATTCGAAACAATCGCGAGCAGTATGCCAAAAGACACGGTAAGGAAACTACGAGCGTTGGATTTGCAGATGGGGACTAATATCTGGCTGTAGGGTATGAAGCCATGGTTGTCAAAGTTAGCGACTACAATACAGGCGAATCTCCCAAGTCTTGGGCCAGAGTCATGGCAATGCGCCATGCGCTCTCGAAATATCCCGACGCCACATATGTGTGGTTCCTTGACCAGAACGCCTTCATCATGGAGCTGGACAAGACATTGGAGGAGCAAGTGATGGAGCCAGCAACGCTAGAGAGCCTCATGATCAGGGATTGGTCTGTCGTACCTCCGGACAGCATCATCAAAACGTTTTCCCACCTCAAGGGCCAAGACGTGAACCTCGTCATCAGCCAGGACGAAGTTGGACTGGTCACTAATAGTTACGTCCTCAGGAATGGCGATTGGGCAAAGTTCTTTATCGAAACATGGATGGATCCTCTATACCAGAGCTACAACTTTGAAAAGGCTGAGCGTCACGCTCTTGTAAGTTCAACCCGGGTACACTGATAGAGTCTCAACTAATATTCCCGCAGGAACACATCGTTCAGTGGCACCCAACTATCCTTTCTAAGCTCGCCCTTATCCCTCAACGCACAATTGCCTCGTACGGCCGTAACAAGGAGGGCAATGCGTACAGGGAGGGCGACTTTGTGACGCTCATGGTCGACTGCACGGTTACGGGCCAGGCATCGTGCGACAAGTTGTCGCATATCTACCAGCAGCAGTTGAGAAAAAAGTTTGGCAACGAGGTCGCGTAAAAGAGGAAATGAGCATCATGACATGACATAGGCATTTGAGCACAGGTCATCGGGCGTTTTGTGATATACTCGGAGGGGGGCTTGCTTATAGGATTGGAGAAGGGAAAAGGCCAATGGGTTGTTTTCTTGGCGTTTGTTGGTCATTTACCGGTTGCATTTAACTACATGGTGAAACTGAGCATCTATACTATATCGTCGACTCGGTTGTATGAGGATATGTTGAGAGAAGTGATGATGGAACAGCGAGCATCAGTTCATACATTTGTGACCTAAGCAGTGGGATTCTGGCTTCGGCGAGCTTAGCCGGAGAATCTTAGCGCTTCGTATTCTAATTCTAGAAGTTGCCGCCGCAGTTGATCACCGGAAAGGAGCTGGGACCTTTTCTTCAGGATGAGCAAGGATAATGCATTCGCAAAACTTGACCCTCTTCGGCAAATGTAGTTGATGGAGTTGAATAGCTCCAGCAAGCAGGTTGTTAGTTCAAAGTCTGTATATCTTGTTGACCAATCGCTTTGATTATGGATGCGAGTGCGAGTTTGTCGTTCAAGATCTGCTAGATCTCTTACACGGAAGCCGAGAGATATTCGGATCCTTGTTTGGTCATTCTGATCGATTATCTTTTGGAGTCTACCCCCCGGCACTTGTTGATGAAACGCTCCGCGCCCGTCCGATCGTCCGACTAAACTCTAGCTAACCCGGCTCAGTTCATCATGAACTGCCATGTTGAGCATGGGGGTTGTACAGACAAGCGAACTCTTATCACAGCAGAGAGCTGCATCGCGGCGGGTCTTTTGGCCCAAACAGGGTAGTTGATCACATATATCGATATGCAGATTATTCATTATACTCTAAACGAGAAAGACACACATCACCAGATACATAAAAGTGCTTCAAAGCAGGCAACTCGTCATGTACAATTACGGCGTCGAGACAGGGATATCCCCAATGGAGGGTCGCTCGCCTCGGCCCACGATCCGTTTCCAGTGGACGCGTTCGAGTTCGAGCACTATAACTTTAGGGGTTACACGTACTGTACTAGGTCCCCGCGGAGGCCGGTACCCCCCTAGGCATGTGATGGTGGGTGAGGTGCCGAGACGGGATGCGCTAAGAAATAATCAAGTAGTGGCTATGCCCCGCGATATTAACGACGTCAAGCTTCCTTGAGCTCGGGTTTTATTTAAACCACCAGCAAACCTCCCTTTTCCAAAAGTTATTCAATTTGTCTTTTCATTGTTGTTTATGTCTCTTGTTTCAATCACAAAATCTGAATAATGGCTTCTTCTTCTCCTCCTCATATTGGGAGTCTCTCCCGTCTTCCCGCCAACTTGCGCGGTAGTATTGAGTCTGTCAAGCGTGGCGGACACAATGTGTCTTGGCCTTTGCTAAACCTCGATTTGTAAGTCATGATGCCGCTTTCAATGCATCGCCATGATGCGCCTTCAGATCTCAACTAAACAATTGGCATCGCAAATACTAACCATTTCACTATTACAGATTGCGCAACGTCCTTCTCTTTCTCTTCTTTTGGCGATGGTCCCGTCGCGCATTCTGGCAGCTCCGAGGTCGCGGTATCATCGGCTCAGTCGTCGAGCTATACACCAACATCCGTCGCATTCTCTACGGTTACTTCCTTCGAGCCCCCGGTGTGCGAGGCAAGGTCCAGCAGCAAGTCAACGAATCTTTGGTCAAGCTATCCGACAAGTTGGTTCCCAAAGACCAGATTCGTTATCTCACCCTGCCAAAGGAGGGATTCTCTCATGATGTTGTGCGCTCCGAGCTCGAGAACCTAGCCAACATGGACCACACGCGCTGGGAGGACGGCTATGTCTCTGGTGCTGTGTACCACGGAGAGGATGAGCTGTTGGCTCTGCAGACTGAGGCGTACGGAAAGTTCACTGTTGCCAATCCCATTCATCCCGATGTCTTCCCTGGTGTGCGCAAGATGGAGGCCGAAGTTGTGAGCATGGTTCTGAGCATGTTCCACGCGCCCCCTGGAGCCGCCGGTACTTCTACTAGTGGAGGAACCGATAGTATCCTCATGGCTTGTCTGGCTGCCCGTCAGAAGGCTTATGCTGAGCGTGGAGTAACAGAGCCCGAGATGTAAGTCAAGTTCAAGCATCGCGCCACTAATCACCATACTGACCATTCATAATAGGATTCTCCCCGAGACGGGCCACACTGCTTTCCGCAAGGCTGCTGAGTACTTCAAGATCAAGATTCACCTCGTCGCATGCCCAGCTCCCGAGTACCAGGTTGACGTCAACGCTGTTCGACGTCTTATCAACCCCAACACGATCATGCTAGTCGGCTCTGCTCCCAACTTCCCTCACGGTATCATCGACGACATCTCTGCTCTGTCCAAGCTCGCCCTTCGCAAGAACATCTGGCTCCACGTCGACTGCTGTCTGGGATCTTTCTTGGTTCCCTTCCTCGAGCGTGCTGGTTTCGAGACTCAGCTCTTTGACTTCCGACTGAAGGGTGTTTCCAGCATCAGCTGTGATACCCATAAGTACGGTTTTGCGCCCAAGGGTAACTCGACTGTCCTTTACCGAACCGCCGAGCACCGAAAGTTTCAATACTTTGTTTCTCCTGATTGGTCCGGTGGTGTCTACGCTTCTCCCGGTATGGCTGGTTCTCGACCTGGTGCCCTCATTGCTGGTTGCTGGGCTAGTTTGATGACCATGGGTGAGTCCGGTTACATCGATGCCTGCACCAAGATCGTGGGAACTGCCAAGAAGATCACCGAGGCTATCCAAACTACCCCGGCATTGGGTGGCGAACTTGAGATCATGGGAAAGCCGCTTGTCTCGGTTGTTGCATTCACAGCTCGCAATCTCAACGTCTACGATATCGCCGACGGTATGGGTACCAAGGGATGGCATCTCAACGCTCTTCAGAGCCCTCCTGCTATCCACGTCGCTGTCACTCTACCCATCACCAAGGTCTGGGAGAAGCTCATCGCCGATCTCGAAGCCGTCGTCGAGGAGGAGCGTGAGAAGGAGCGTGTCCGTCTTGTTGAGGGCAAGGGAACACATGGCAAGGCCATGGGTGACGCTTCAGCGTTGTACGGTGTTGCTGGCTCTTTGCCCAACAAGAGTGTCGTTGTCGATCTGGCAAGTGGATTCTTAGATCTGTTGTACAAGGCGTAAGTATTTCTGGGGAAATAAACGGGAATGGAGGCGCAGTGGCTGTTGGGAACTGCATTTTTGTTTACTGGAGCAGGCGTTGGCGTTCTAACCACGATAGGACGCTTATCATGTATTGACTCCTGCAACACATACCATATCGGCGCTGTGAAGGGATTATCGTTGCTATAGTTATTTGATGTTCAGAATCGAATCGAAAGATAAACATGTTCGGGTGCCAATCATGGTTGTGAGGCAAATGGCAAATTCTAGATCGTGATCTGGTGCAGCAGACGTCTCCAGGTTATGACGAATGGGACAAAGTGTTCCTGACTAGTTTATACCTGTTCCTAGCCTGCGTAACGCGGCTAACGTGTCAAAATGTTTCTCAAATGACAGCCTCCCCCAGACCGCAACTCTCTCTTTGCATGTCCTGTGATGCTCGGTAATCACGGTTGAAACGGTCCAATGTCAACCGTTGGATCCATTGGAGATCGTGGGTCTTTTTTCTCTCGTCTTAGTATTGATGTAGACATCAAACACTTGTTCGTCAGTGATTCAACATGTCCAAATTACAAAACTCGTTGGTTGGTCAGAACATCTGCCGAGCCTTGGGGGGATCTCACTCGCATCATATGCATCCCCTATGTCATATCTGTTTCCATGTCCCACTCACCATCCTCTTGCTTTGACTCTTTTTTCCCTAGTAGCCTCTTGTGTTTCATGTTGCAGTTTGTTAGGCGTTCATACATACATCTATTGAAAAATTGAAAAATCATATGCTTCTTTTTGGTGTCGCCTCTCTCGCCTCTTGGGTTCAGTTATCCAATGACAGTTTTTGCGGGATAAGGGAAGTTATGCGTGTTCCAATTGGAAAATACGGTTTGGCATGGACGATCTTACCTCGTGAACATTGCGGCCCAATGAAGAGGGGGAGCGTGGTTCTTTAGGAAGAAGGGTCCTTTGGTGTGGTGGGTTGGGTGAGTGACTTGATAGTGATGAGTGAGCGTTTTGGCATATGGAGGGGAAAATCAGGGTTTTTTTGAGTTGTGACATGTTTACTCTCCAAAGTTCAATATCGTGGAAAATTCTACGAGCTATAAGTCCTGCATTTAATCATTAATCAACATCAGCTAAAAGCTGTGGGTTTCATACCAAGTTAATTCCTGTATCCGTATACCATAAATAGTTGATAATCGCCTCTTGATAATACCATGGGACCGTTATAGTTGCACCAGAGATAGAAGCATGTATGTCATAATCGGGGAAAGCCTGACGCCAACATGCAGGGATCTATCAAGCTGCAACTTGTGCCCTCATGAAATGCTAGAATGCTTCCTTCAGCTTCGCCCGACCAAGCAACGCTACTATGTACGCAGCGCTACGCAACGCAACGCAACGCAACGCAGCCTGCACCACGATCACTTCCTATCTTGTCACCATCACCGTGAGACCCTTACTCGTGGTGTCTAGTCTTCTACGGTACCAGCGGGCCTCAGGCCTGCTGCGTAACCCATTTTCTCCATTTTGTAGCATGGCGATCCCTGTCTTGTTGCGGTCAACGATGGTCCCTTTTTGTGTCATGTTCAAGTTTCTATTCTGTCGTAGTCTGATAATTTAGTTTGTTGTTTAAAGGTTGTTATCCGTTTCTGTCACGTATAAGCCCCGACATTTCGTCCCTCCAACTCACTTATCCTACTTAGCTCACCTCCTCATTCTTCTTATCACTTACTGCACTTGTTCTATCATTTCTATCTTATTGATGAACCTGCACTTGTTGCCTTTTATCTACTTGTTTTCTTGATACCCTTTCTTTTCCGCCCATTCCTTCTGCTTCTCGTCTGTGTTACCAACTTTGCATTCTCCCACTTCTTTTTTCCCTCTCTTATATGCTGTGTTCTTCCTCTCACTAAACAAAAGCAAGCTACCGCCGTGTGAGGTTACCATGCTTGCTGGATCATCGCCGTCTCCGATCTCCGCATTGAACATGAATGGAGGAACGTCTGCTGGGAGGGTGCACAAGGCGGAGACGGGCAGTATTCAAATACCCCAAAGAAAGACTGCCCCCAAGGATGATGAATCCTTTACTTCCGGCTCAACTTCTTCGACCGATAGTCATATGAAGAAGCGACTCAGCGTGGACATGTCTAAAGAACAGGTCGAAGATTTGGTGAGGAAGTTGACGATTGATGAGATGAACAAGAAATGGATTGATGAGATCTTTGAGAAAGTCAAGTCTGAGCGTAAGTTGACCGCTATCTTCAATTTTGGTGGCATTTTATTAACTAGGTCTGCAGTCGTCGAAGAACATTCGACAGCAAACAGTACACCCTCTTCATCAGAACCTCCCAGTCCCATGTCAAAGCCTAGCAAACCCATTCCTTCTCAAAAGCCGACTCCCCAAGAGGCTGTTCGAGAACCTGTTCGAGAACCTGCTCGAGAACCTGCTCGAGAGCCTACTCGAGAGCCTACTCGAGAAAACACAAAGAGACCTGAGCCAGAAACATCTTCATCTGAGTCTAGAAATAAACCCAATGATCCCATCTCATCCAGCCGCAACTCATTTGGTACCAACGATAACCCTTCAGTATCATATGGTTCCGACTCTACCTCTTCCAATCACTACAACAACCAGCAGTACCCATCACGACCACAGTCAGTTCCGCTACCGCCCCAACCTTCCACCTCGAAAGCCCGACCTTCTGTACGATTCTCAAATTCCCCTATCATCTTGAATGAAGAACCTGAGCCTCGACACACGGCGCCGCCGCGTCCTGCATCACGATCAGCGATCCCTTCTGATCCAGCCAAACAGGGCCCGGCACTATCTGCAGTAGACCTGAAATGGGGACGACTGTTTGATGTTAGAGGCGATCCCACTCCCAGACTTGGCCAGGTTCTCCGGGGAATCGCCAATTATTTGGTAGGTTATCTCGATATCATCGTTGTATCGATCAAAGCTGACTTTATGCAGATTGTCGAATACAGTCCTCGCAACTCGCTGGTTGTCACGCCGGAAAAGCTCAAAGTATTCTACCACGAATACAAGCTTGACACAGAAACGTTCCCTTTCCAGCGTATGTATAAGCTCTCGTCACAGATGCAGCTCTTCTAACAAAACCAGAAATCTTTGACTGCCGACCACACGGAGCTCTAGACAACCTCGAAACTCTGTACCAACATCTACGATGTGAGAACCACCTTATTCAGAGACGACCAGGCGGCATGCCTCACATCCCATCTCTCACTCCAGCTGGTTTCGAGCGTTGGATGACTTGTCAGATCCAAGCATTTCCTGAGCAGGAAGCCAGGCGATTGAACCTCATCATGGCTGATCTTCCCGTCATCGCCGATGGTGCTTTTGAAGATGGCAAGCCTGAACGACTACCGAAACAGCTTTCTCGACATCTTCTCCCAGCGGCTCGCAATCGCGAGATAAATGATGTCGTGGTCGATGCCATCACTGGGTGGATCAAGCGTACCGAGGAGAATGAGTCTGATCTCAGACGGAATTCATCGGATGATGTTTACAAATCGACATCGAAGGACGACAAGGCAGGACGATACAGATCGGATGACTACCGGGATCGGGATCGGGATACCAAATATCGACGAGGTTCCAAGGATAGCCACAAACCACCGTTATCTCGCTCCGCCTTTGTTCCCCGGGTCAACTCAGACAGCATCGTCCGCCCCAAGGACTCCTCTCCCATACCCTCCGGCTCGAGTCACAGATCCAGAAGTCCTATTATGTCTAACCGTTATCGCCACTCCAACTCATCAATTGAAGGCGGTGCCAGCACAGCTGATAACTACGACTTGCCTTCTCCTAACCATCGAAATGGCGGCAGTCGACGCAGTCGGGATAAAGAGTATCGATACTCCTCCTCAGGGCGTGATTCAAAGCCGCCCCTCGAAGCAGTCCCTCGGACGTTACCTCGTAGAGATGGTGACCGTGACCGACGCTCAAGCTTGATCTTGGAAGAGACGGGCAAGGATCCGAATGGGATGACTTATGATGAATACATGCGCTTGAATCCACGACCGATGCGTAATGCCGTTGTGGATGATGGAGGACATTATCGAACCCCTTACTCCAGCGGAAGCGATGAACGAGCCCGTTGATATGGTTTCTTCCATTTCATTAGCAACATATTTTTCTTTACTATTTTTGGAAGGTATTTTCTTTGTAAAAAGTCTCGGAGTCTTATGGTGGGAGGATCAGCCCTTAAACTTTTTTCTTTCTTTCTTTGTAATCTTCTTTGTCAAGAAATTCACGACTTGAACGCGACAAAATTGACGAAATACAACACAATATCTTTTTCTTTACAACAAGTACATTCTTACCGGGTGTTCTGGTAGCGTACGATGATCGCTTGATGTGGAACCTGGGGGAGGCTCTAGCTAGTCTTCACATGAAATACAACTACCACGTTCGTTGCACGTTGCTTTTGTACTCACTCTGTCCCTCCGATGATCGTTTCAGAAGAGAATGTGTTTACTACGTTTTAAAGCCACGTGGTCTGGCAGAGCACAACTCATCCGTGACCGACATGTGTTTGTGAAAGAGAACATTGACGTTGACTGTATGCTACGGATCAAGGGAAACTGTGTCGTGCCTCTAGGAAATGGTTCCTGAAAACCCATGTGCTATGAACTAGGTTGTTCGCTAACGCGGGGGGACACGGTACCAGGGTATCTACGGATAGCATTGTTTGCATTGAATTGATGGAGATTGATCAACAACACGGTCAGGGATGTTATATTGAGCATAGGGCTCGCTTAAAGGATCCACGTCAACGTTGGGCCGATGCTAATTTGCGAACACAAAGACAGTCTATCAATTGATGCTATCTGATATGGAAAACTCATATATCCCCTTTTATTGCCATGCCTGCTATCATGAATGGTCGAACAGTACAAAAAATAGTCCGACTTTAACAATGCGAAGAAACCAGAAGTGTGGGGGTTTCTGTAAATACCGTGCCATTAAAATGTTGAATACTAGACATTGTTGTCAAAAGTAGAGAAACGATCGCTATGCCGCAATGCACCAGTTTTATGCAAAAGTGAGAGTGAGAGAAACACAAGCGTGCTTGCTTCCGAAAAAAGGGTATCTGGTTGATGGATTGCGGTGGTGTAATCAAAGGTAGCATTACGAAGTTGAGACGGTAAAAATATGTGTGACTTGTGTCATTACTTTGGCTGAATAATGACAATGAATTGAGAACGAATCGTATAGAAAAAGAATAAGCGAAACGTCGTAAAGCGTTAAGGCGTGAGCGCGCAATTATAGTGAGAGATTAAGTACGTCGTGAGTCGTATAAGCGTTGAGCATTGCTGCTGTTTTGCCCCGAAAAAGAAAGCCGATGTCATGCTGGTGATCCAGGATATGGCGAGCCGAGACTGGATAAACTGGCGATACTGGAGCGGTTGACACGTTTTCGTTTGAGGGCTTGGTAATCTTTTTTGAAGGAGGATATGCATCTTTGGAGTTCTTTGTCAGGGTGTGCGGGCATTTGAATCTCGACAGCCTTGAGACAAATGCGAAGATACTGGAGTTCATCATCATTCTCGCGCAACTCTTGCTCGCTGTGGAATGTTAGAATGGTCGACAGCATGGATGAGAGGCAGACTTACAGATGAGAAATGCGGTTCTGGAGGAAGATGATGCGTTGAGCAGCACGCTCGGCGCGCTCAATGAGAAGACCTTGGATATGCTGCAGAATTGTAAGCGATTGAATGGGTAAAAGTGAGAATTTCGACGTACATCAGACTCTTCTTGACGAGCCTTGAGGTTTTCGACGAGTTGAGACATCTCCTCGTTGAGTTGTGTGACTTCTTGGATAACCTTCTTCGCCTGCACTACCGTCATTCCTAGGTTGGCCGGTGGCTCAGGCTCTGGTGTTGGCTCTGGTACGGGATCCCTTCTAATAGATGCACCCAGATCTGAGAAGCGTGTCTTAAAGGCCGAACCTGGGGTACCGAAGATGGAATCGCCGGGGCTGTACATGTCCAGACTCACGGGCCGTCGGATATTTGGCCGGGGTGACGGTGTTGATGGCACGGAGAATGAGACAGTCTTCTTAAGCATCTTTGTCCCTTCCAGCTGATCCAGTTGCGCGGTAAGAATGTCGACGCCGCTATCGTCGAGAAGGTCATCTTCGCCAGTGGTAAGCTCGTGGGCGAGTTGACTCAATCTTTGCGCCAAAACATCGCGACTGTTGCGCGGCCGGTTACTCCGACGCACAGAAGGAGAGGAATTTCGGGATGAGTCGTTTATTGAGGATAATCTCGAATGACCGGACTGCTCTCTCTTATGAGGGCTCACACGGCCGGTGGAGAATCCGAGACTGGAAGCCACACTTGGGCTAGACAATAACGAGGGGGTCCTCAGACCTGGAATGTCTTGGTCGTCGTGGTATCGGTCTCGAAATTCATTGCGGTAATTGCTGTCGATGGTTCCATATGAGAAATATCCGGGCGTTGTGGCGTTGGAGGATGGACTTGAAGATAGATGGTGTTTGCGATCGGGTGTTGTGAAGATGTACTGAGGATCCGAGACTGAAGACGCGGCGTCGGCCTCTACTGCGGCAAGTGCGGCAGCAGGATCTTCGTCAATGGAAGCGAGATCCATGATATTGTGTTTGATTGTATTGTTTTGTTGATGTTTTGTTCTGTTTTTGCCTCGATTGGTGGTATAGTATTTGAGACTTGGGGTAAGCGACGATGGGTAAGTATGAGGTAGTACGGAAACAGACGCGCGCAAAGCAACACACAATGATAGACAGGTACACACACAAAAGACAAAGCTCCAAGACCTTTTACGCGCTCTTAACTTAAGAGAAGCGAAGCTCGTCTTTAGAACCGGCCTAAAATAAATGAGCACCACCTCGACCGACGTGTTCAAGAGTGGAGCAGGAAGTGATCCCAGCTTCACCGACTCCCCTGGGAAAAGCTGGCCACGTCCACCAACCAGCAGAGCAGAGATGAAAAATTAAAGGGCCCCGCGTGGGCCACAACGCAGGGAGGCCAGGAGCCAGCCTGACTGACCTGGCGCTATCCAGGGCCTGTCGAAGGTAGAAGGAAAAAGGGGGGCGGAAGGAAGGAGAACCGAAATAATAATTACGATTCTCGCCAAATGTGTATGTAAAGTCAATAATAAAATTACCGGTTCAAAAGCCACCAAAACTATCGTTGCTCTCTCAACATTGACGCCGGCCGTTTCTTGTTGGATTTTTTATCCGATAAAGGCAACATAGCCTAAGCCATATCTTATCTGCCACTGCCTTCACAGGTAGGCCTTCCGTCCATCAAGGGCGGGGAAACTCAATGAATGGACGACAATCAACGGCAAGGGACACAGAGACAGACCCGTATTTAATCCGAACCAATTAAATACCATCAAATGCAATATACGTCATGCTTCGATGCGCTTCCCGATGCCATGCCTTACCCTTCTCTTAGACGCCCAACTTCATGTACGATTGAGTTGTTCACTCACCTTCTACGTAGTGGACTACGTACTGCTGAGCTGGTCCAAAAATGAGGCGTTTTTTGTCTTTGTTGCTGGGCAGCCATGTTGCCTTGCCTTTGTCTCTGAGGCGAGCAAGACACAGTCTACAGAGACAGTTGGCTCTGTCCAGTCACAGTCACGTGAATTGATCGAGTCATCCATCCCTTTGGGTATTCCGAAAGTCGGATGACAGCGCATAGCACTGGGGCCTGAGCAGAACCAAATGAGGGCTTTTGAGCCTCGATCATTTCCTTTAAACTGACAAAGCTACGAGTTGGAGTACAGCTATGAATATTCTACATCATCAAATTTGTGCGCTGTCTTAAGATCTTTGGCACATGACTGACTGTCTGTACCTGAATGTCTCACCACGTCGTACATAGGTACTAAGTGCTTGCATGAACTCACTATATTGACAATGGCTTACCCTCGCCCATATACTAACAACCATAACCATAACATGACTTGATATTATCGTCAACTCACTACACAGCTAGTCCGTGTCCTCGATGGCGTGCCTGTGCTGAGGTGTGGGGTATCTAGTCAACTTGTACAAAAGGGTCATCTCTCCATACCAAGTTGGGTTCAAAAGTCTGGGGAACCTTTCTGTCTGCTGCAGACGACTTGGCCGAGATCAGAAGAGACTGCAGTAAATCGAGATTCTAGCCGTGTGCCGAGTCTTCTTTTGGGCAGGTTGGGTAGGAGCTCTACAATGCAACAAAGACACTCGTGATCACAATTTACACCAATGTTGGATCAGATTGACGTAGGTTTACTGTCTATCACATTCATCTTTGCGTCCGTAGGTCGAATAAGCAAGCTTGTCACAAACCATAATGGCCTTCTGCATTGTAAACCCAATCTAGGCCGAGGTGTATCGCCCTTTTCACAGTCACTGACCCTACCCGCAAAGATTATGGGAATAGCGGTATGCCGAGCTACTTTACTTCCGTGGCCTGACATCCCATGCCGACCAAATCTTGCCCCGAGCTGAGAAATCCGTGCCCCGACATTGGAGCTCGGAGACCGGCGGTGATGAGGGGAACCATGACAGGCTTAAACTACAAACAAATTGCTGTGACGGTGACTGATACAAAGTCATGATCAAGATAGTGAGTGTTTGTTATTTCTGTAGACTCTGAAATCTCAACATAATTTGAATATTCAATTGTCATAAACTCCCGTAACCCCGTAGTTTAGTCACAAAAGGTTGTCTTGTTCCATGTCTCCGTGGTTGATGATGTTATCAAAGTCTCCATCATGTGCTTGTAACTACCCCCCTCTACTCTCTAATGGAAATACTTCCCCATACCTTAGTAGTTGCTTGATCCCACATGTGCAAAAAGCCAAGCACAGATAACAGTAGTAATTGGACCGTCTTTCCTCCACTAGAATGACGTTTTTATCTGTATTTGACTCTGTTTAGTTCCCCGGAAGAATCGTCTAAGTAATCACTGGACTCTTCCCGAGCAGTTCCGTGTCTTCAACCTTTAATCCTGACCCCCGTCTTCTTCCATTGTCTACTGCTTCCCACTCCGAATTATTCCATCTTCATGTGCGCGTCTAGTTCTAGTCTCACGCGACACTATTTAAAAAATATATTAATTGTTCGTTGTTGAAGCACGAGACCTGTCTGTCTGTACGTACCTCGGCTTCTCCCGCTATTCGCACGCCTGTCTACTACTGTCTCCATCTTCATCCCCATACATACGCGGGGCCGCCATCATTGTTACTTGCTACTCTCTTCCCCGACCAACCTCACCTTATCCTTCTTTTTTGTTCCCCTTGTCGTCTCTCCACGTCAATTCTCCTCTGACGATCCGGTCGCTCGACTCTTCTCGTCTTGATTGACTATTCAATGACGACGCCGTGAGCTTCTCCACCATCCAAAACTCTCTCGGACGCTCTCCCGCAGCAGGATCCCGGTCTGTCCCTCCGTCCGTCCGAGCTGCCTCGTCCGAGTCCGATTCCTACTTCTCTACAACACCGTCGCGCTCGACAACTTTATCTTTTGTTCTCTGATTCGACCCACGTCTTCCCATCATGTCGTGGAGAGCTTCAGAGCGTCTGATGGACACCATCCGTCACTATGCTCGCTTTCCCGCCACTGGCGTCAGCTTGCGCCAGATGGTGCAGTTTGGCGAGAAACCCTCAGTCGGTATGTTGTTGCTTGTTCCTGCGTCCATGGAGGACAATTGTTGACTTTGACTGCTCCAAGGCACTCTATTCCGAGCTTCTCAATTCTTAGCCGAGGAGCTTCCCATCCGTCTAGCTCATCGCGTGCAAGAACTTGACGAGCTCCCAGATGGCCTCAATGAGATGCCATCCGTAATCAAGGTTAAAGATTGGTATGCCCAATCGTTCGAGGTATGTCATCTATAAGTCGATTGTCCAAGAATAGCATGCTGACTCAATATTTAGGAAATCACACAGCTACCTCGGCCAGAACTACCCTCGGATGTCAAAACTCGTCTCATGAAACCCAGCAAAGCTATCGGTCGCAATGCTTTCCGTCTTCCCGCCGCAACCCCCAATCCATCCATTGACGAGGGCGAGTCCGACGGTTGGGGCGGTCTCCAAAACAACAATAGCAAGAACAAGGGCCTCACGCGCCGATACTTTGCAGTTGTTGACGACTCAAGCGACTGGCCTGCCGATCTTCACCTGTACAACCAACGTTTCGCTCAGACTTTGCACCAAATCAAGCGCCGTCATGACAGCGTCGTCACCACCATGGCCCAAGGTATCCTCGAATACAAGCGCCGTCGCCAGCGCATGCAGATTGACAGCACCATCCAATCGTTCCTCGACCGCTTCTACATGTCCCGTATCGGTATCCGTATGCTCATCGGCCAGCACATTGCCTTGACAGACCAGAGCCATCATCGTGACCCCACCTATGTCGGTATCATCTGCACAAGAACCAACGTCCAAGATCTGGCTCAAGAAGCCATTGAGAACGCCCGTTTCGTCTGCGAGGACCACTACGGTCTCTTCGAAGCTCCCAAGGTTCAACTCGTCTGCAACCCCAACCTCAACTTTATGTACGTTCCCGGCCATCTGTCGCACATGCTCTTCGAGACCCTCAAGAACTCGCTGCGCGCCGTCGTCGAGACCCACGGCATGGAGAAGCAGGCTTTCCCTGTTACAAAGGTTATTGTCGCTGAGGGCAAAGAGGACATCACCATCAAGATTTCTGACGAGGGTGGCGGTATTCCTCGAAGCGCCATTCCTCTTGTTTGGACTTATATGTACACCACTGTCGACCGCACACCGAGCTTGGATCCCGATTTTGACAAGAGCGACTTCAAGGCCCCAATGGCTGGTTTTGGTTATGGATTGCCCATCTCACGTTTATACGCCCGCTACTTTGGTGGTGACTTGAAACTCATCAGCATGGAAGGGTAAGTTTATACTTGACAATTTACAGAATCTCCTGCGCCCCCGCCAGCTTGACCAATGTATGATTAACAATTATTTCCAGATACGGTACCGATGTCTACCTCCACCTCAACCGTTTATCCTCGTCCTCCGAACCTCTCCAATAGCAATCACTTAGCGCCGGCGCACAGAATCTCCAGGTTCCCCCTTGGGTTCTTCGCAAACGACTACAGAGCCGAAACCGAGAGATATCGGAACGGAAACAGGTGGGCGACGCCGAGGCGTTGGTCAACGCGCCTCCACGAAGCAACTATAGCAGTCCACAGGAAGTCTAATGGGTTTTTTTTCTTACACAAAGGGAATCATTATCGCCCGCGGAAGAGCCGTGCGCCGGAGCAAAACAGAAACGAAGATATATCGTGATGCTACTATATCATCAGCAACTATTGCGAGAAAGAACAACAGGAGGAGGAAGAAGATGGCGATGAAGAATTACAACACTACCACCACTACCATGCCCACGGGGCAGACGACGACGATATGCCCTGAGGAATATCACGCAAACAGGAATGCACAGGAGATTTGGTTATTTGAAAGAGGAGGAAAGAGGCTACTCGAATCGGAGGACGAAGATCCCTACGCGCAGGAGCGCAACGGCACATGGTTCACAAAACCAGAAGGGTCAACGTCCGGTCCAGCAACCAATATTGGAAGTTTATACGGCCTAACGAAGCGTGTTGTCGCACGCATGTTTGGACAGTGAGAGTTGTTAGGCTGCGGTATAGTTCATTTTTATTTTTTATATTCTAGGCAAATCCCTTCCCTAAATCGAAAAGAGGGGGGGTAGACGGGCATCGTTCTTTTTGTAACGATGAAAGGGTACATTTGTTTGTACATGATGCATTGGATACGAAACGGGAATGGGATCAAGCTTGAAGAGATGAACAAGGGCTGTCTTGATGGCAGACTATCTAAGCATGTATATGGAACAAAAATACTTCTACGGGAGTCTTGGTCATGGGTAGGAAATATCATTGCATTTTGTTTTTCTGGGTTACTCTTTTCAGCGCCACGGTCTGGACTTGACTATAGCATTCAGGCATCTCAGTGGCAGTCTTACAATGGGCAGCAGGTTCCCTTGTGTGATGGCATCTTTCGTTTTGCGAGCCAGATGGTAAAGTAAAGAATCAATTGCTAAACTTGTCTATCTAGAGTGACAATAGTTTCCGCTTCTCTCAAGATTCACGCTCATTTTCATTTCTATCTTGACGATGATCCTTGTGAGAGCTACGCTTCCAGCGTTCTATGACCATGGCCATGGTGTGGATTCGAGTTGCTCGACATAAGGCGCCTGTCTTTTTCCTGTCAATGGAACTGCTCCAGATTGGGTGTCCATGAAAGGCAAATAAATCAACCACTTCCCTCTATTCGTGGGTAGAGTGGGATGTCAGTAACAACCGAGAACAAAAGAAAAAAGAGAGACCGATCAGGGGTCTCTGGGTAAGGAACAATCATCCCTTTACTGTCGGAAGCGTTTGTATCGAACCTGTTCCCATCCGTCCAAGTCCTTGCGATGCTCCTCATCGTCACTCTTCCTATTTTTGGCGTCCAGACATTCGCTCTTGGAGCTTGAGCTGGGCCTGAGTGAATCGGAGCTACAATACGGGTTAGTCGACACGCTCAGCACCATGCTTTGATACCACTTACTTCGCTGGCCTTGGGCCACTTGCCTCTACCACTAGTCTGCGGCATTGGAGCAGCAGGGATATCATCCCAGTTGCCAATGAGGTTGGAATCCTGATCAGTCTTGCCAGACGCCGAAACGACAGAAGCGGAGCTGGAGACCACTGTAGGGTTCTTGGTGGCCCGGTGCTGAGTGCCTCTAGAGTCCCAAGCGTTGTAATTGATTTGGCGAGAGGTGGTAACCTCCTCTTGCTCCTTTCGAAGAGTCGTGGCGGTTGAGATACTACCAGTGGTGCTGCCGTTAATGCCAGACTGGCTTGCTTCGCTACTCTGGTCTGGCTTCTTCTTGCCTTGCAGATGAGGGGGGAGCTTCCTTCCCACAACTGTGGCGCCTGACATGCCCTTTGAGTTCTCTGCAACAGAGCTTCCACCTAGTTTCATATCTTGGAAGAAATCCTGGAGGTAGCGTGGAGCACCGGCGTTTCGGCTAGGTGTGGCCGACGAGGTGTCGTTGGCGATGCGAGCTCGTAGGTGAGGAGGGAGGTGGCTCGATGTGGTCGACCTGTTCTCGTTTACAACGCTTGATGTCTCCGAGTACGATACCGTAGTCCCTCGGGCTGACGTTTCCGAGTTGCCGACAGTCTCCGAGTTACCAACGACATGCAAGAATGCCCTATTGTAGCCCGGGGTTGGCTGCAGACCAAGACTCTCAGGGCCAGTGATAGGGGCCTGCGTTATATCAGCAGTTGATCTTTTCGTCTTGGGACTACTTATACAACTTACAACGGCGACCTGCTGAGACTCGAAAAAAGCGGCGGTGTCTGTTGGCGCAGAGTATGATTTGAGTTCTGGCTCCTCGGCAGAACGATGTCCGGTGGCCAACTGGATAGGAACGACGCCATACTCTTGGTCTGTATCCCAAGCCACACATTGTTCGCAGCGCTGGAGGACACGTCAGTGGTTAGTGCCCATCTGGGGCTGCGTTAATAACATACCGGGTTGTCGGACTTGCGTTCGCTATGAGAGTAGTTATTGACGGGCCTAGCTCTGTCGCAGACGGTGCAAGTGATCTCATAGCGGACTGGCTGGCTGTGCTCCATGCAGATCATGCCGGGGTTTGCACGATCTCTGAGGTTGGCGCGCTTCTGTTGACTCTTGGAGAAGGCACCAAGCTTCTTCCATTCACCGCCGACGGAGCAACGATACTGGTCGGCGTTAGGCATGATGCTTTGTGTCGTGTGTGTGTGTGTGTGTGTGTGTGTGTGTGTGTGTGTGTATGGATGATGGAAGCAGAAAGGTGAAGAAGAAGCGTTGTTGAGGATTGAGGAGTTATTTGTAGGCAGGCAGGCACCCGGGTAAACAGTGATTCACAGTGATTCACAGTCACCAAACGTCAACCCGTTTGTGCCTTCCATCTCTGTTTTCCTATAGGCGGAAACTGTTTGCTGTTTGCTGTTTGCTGTTTGCTCTGCTAGTTGTAATGGTTATCCTTAGCCCACACTGTATTACTCCTGCTTAACAGCTACTTACCAGTATGAGGCACTTACAACGAGATGTGATCAGGGGAAATTGCCTCAGGCACTATAACTAGGTGCCGGTACCTACCTCTTTCTAATAGCACAGCAGCTTTGGTATAGCAGAAAGACAGGACTGGGCTCAGCAGATAGAGAATAGACAGCTTAGCATAGGTAGGTTCTAGGATGGCATAAAAGAACTATATCCTTTAGTCAAAACAAGCCGAGATATCTTTAATCTAAATGACTAAATGAAACAATTCAGTCACTATAGGACTATTGACTAAGACGAAAGTCTATACATATCTTATACTATCGATATATTCATTATGTTTATGATATAGCTGTGATAGTAATGCCGCAGAAGTGCAATAGATAAACTGTTATATATCTACCTATTATACTCCTATAAGAGGACTTTCACTATTAGTATTTATCTGGTATATTGCAATAATGATATAAATAGTACAATTGGATAGGGCATTACTGAGTATTGCGATTGATTAATGTGGAAGTTATGAGTGACTGTCTTGATTGACATTTAACAGTATTTGTATGCATCCTCCCGTTTGTATTAAGCCCTTTACACTTTTAACCCTGCTCCAGATGCGTCTTTCCGATGACAATACCTTAGCCACTCGGCACTTGTGCGCCGCTGTCATATTATACGTGCATTAGTCCGAAGGCCTCTGCGTTCGATTATCTGAGTCGCATCTAAGCATACCTGTGCTGATCTTGTTGTAGGTGGATGAGGCTCAAAATGGCCCACGCGCGATGTTCACTCACCACATGGCAATCTTCAACACCGTTCTCTACCCTACGTCTTGACAACGTCTGTATTGACCTTGTCCCGGAAAAGAAACGACATGATGCATGTCCGTTCTCTATCCAAACACCCTCCTTGCGCGGCACAGACTACTAGCGAGATACCAGGTCTCTTCCGACATTTTCACCGCCATCTACCCTACAGAATCATGAATTGAATCAAAGTCTTCACCGCTTGACCAGAACCTCACATAGCGCTGAGCTAAACTTATGCCGAACCCCAGATGATCGATCATCTGCTGGCATGATGAATAAGTTGACAGTCCGAAACTGCTACCATGATCACTGTGAGGCTTTGCGTCGCATCTCCGTACTGCACTCGCGATGACTGCATGGTGCCTAGGCCAAGCAGTGTACCGCGCTCGAATGTCTACGATATCCTCGGCTTCCGATCGCCTCGCTACCGCATAAAGACTACAGAATCTGCCAGACCGCATGGCAGTTATCCTGTAACCACCCTGCGCCGCTCGAGAAGCCATTGGTGTCCATCGCGTGGCTGGACAAGCAGACTCTGCAAGTGACCGCCTTAGCCGACGGAGCAAGCATCAAAAACTTTTACTGCACATACGTACATGCTGGGGTCAGGCCATGTTGCTGCAGTGATGTTGAGCAAGACGTGTCAAGCGACTGCGATATCCGCAGACTATTCGTTGCTAAAGGCGTGTCTACGGTAGAGCAGGTATCCATCACCTAACGTACCCATGACGAACGGCCCATCTGCTATGGGGAAGTAAGCTTCACTTTCTGATCGCGAAACCCGCCAGAGACACATGCCACCAAGTTGCTGCAGACAAGGACAGGTCTAGTCCGCAACAAGATACCCTTTGCCGATAAGGGTTTGAGGTCTTCCAGATCGAGGCCCAACCATACTCATCTTGGTCACAAGATCTGGGGTAGCCAGGCTTTCGACTTGGGCTTCTGCAAGCCTAAGCAATGGACTGGAGCTACGGATACAAAACGACGTGTGACAAGATTCACCCGGCAACATTGATAGGAAACCATGGGCATTGGTTTTTTTTCTGGCGATGAAACAAAAACTGGTAACAAAGTGACATCCCTTGCGGATTGGTCTCCTACGGGCTGATTCTCTGGCAATAATCAGCCCGCGGAATGCAGCTGGACCCTGAAGCTGTGCTTTGAGATAGCATCGGTTGCTCAGAGCACCACTGGGACCCAGTATGTGATCATCGTGATTATCGAAAGAAAACAAAATAGATCGACGTGTCGCGTAGTCGCGTCCAATCGCCGTCCATGACTTCACCACGAACGATGCCACCGTGACAGATGATCCAAGCGGGCCAAGATCGACTACCATAGCTCTCGGGATACAATCAATGTGAATCCTTCCAACAAGGTGGACGGGCAGATGATATCGCCACATTCGCAACAGGTCCACGTAAAAGACAAGAAAAAGCCTGCCTCGCTTTTAAACCCGGCCAATACGGAAGTGCCAGCTCAGGTTCCGGCTGGCTGATGATGCATCACCCATCACATCAACAATGGTCCCTAGAGAAACCGAACACGTCAAGAAAGGACCCGACAATGCGGTGACTGGGGGGCGATGAGAATCCCCAGCCAGCCATCTCTTACATAGCATTACAAACTTTTTTTAATGCTCATGCTAATGCTAGAAGAATCTGCTGGAAAAACTCTGCCCTGAACATTACTCAATTCAACGAATGCAACACCGGTATGCTGCCGATCAGCAACAAAGCCTAAATCAATCTCAATCACCACTAAAACTAAAACATAGTCTACGGATTGGATAATGGCACGAGTTTTACAAGTCTTTTACCGTCGACGGTGCGGTTGGACAGCACGCTAGTCTAAAGAAAAGCAGAAAAGCCAACAACGGGCTTGAGGCTACCGACGGTGGAGCAACACGGGGCGTCCCATCGGGAAGAACCCTTTGGACATGGCTGCACTCCACAAATATCAACAGAGAGTTGAGTCCAAAGTTGAGTTCCTAGTTCTAAGTTCCCAAGGCTTCGCTCGGCTGCTGCCCAGACCATGCCTTCCAGAGAAGCGAGGAGGGTGCGCAGGGGGAGGGAAAACTGTGCTGTGTGTGAAAACCCAAAAAGTGAGGCATTGCGAGACCATACCAGACCTGACTAGGACGAGGGCTGGGAATACGAAATACTATCGACAGGCATTTCTTTGCCATTACTCGTGTGGCGCAGGCTCCATCACGATCCCTCCCAAAGCCAATTGAGTCAAAGCAGTGAGTAGACCATGGTCGTCAGCACCAGCGGATAATAGAAGGCTTTCGTGGCAGACGACAGAGATGATGTGAGCCGAGCCACCTCGAGCAGACACAATTCAGTGGCAGGTAGCCTGTAAGAAAAGAAACACTGCAATGACGACAACGTTTGAGCTAAATCGAATGGGATCGAAGCACACACACGTTATCTCTTTTTGACACGGCACGGCACGTCAAGGCTGAATCAGGTACAGGCCCTGAGTGTGTAACAGCACCATGATGTCGTTGGCAGTGAGCTCATCAGCTCTCTCAATGTTGGTCAAGAAACCGGCCACAGTTACCCATCGCGTCAAAAAGAAACCATCCTATCAATCAATCAATGCTTGCCTGTTCACCCGCCAGCGCCAGCCCAGCCTCCATCTGTGCGTGCCGCGTTTCGGCGCCTAGGGCCCTGATACTGCAGGCCATATGCTGCGGCAGGTCATCTACAAGGTCAAGCAGCCACTGGAAAATAACGATATACATAGCAATGATCCCTTCATCAGTTGCCACTATAGGTCCCTCAAAACTGCGTGAACGGACCTGTGAGGGATCTGAGTCGCGGGTTCGCTCGCATCATCTATCATCTGTGCATGTCTGGTCGCTCAGTGACAGACCAGAACGTGTCTGTCGCACAGGGAACTCCCGGACAGCCTTGGGCCGTGACGGACGGCGCACCTTGATTGAAGGTTGGGGCTGGGTTGGAAAATGCAGGGACAATGGCATCAGAGTTCACCCCGCCGCTTGCGCTGAGCTCGCTGATTCGAAACGCTTGCGACCCAGCCAGTCCAGTCCCTTACATCGACGTTTATTGTCTGCCCTGCCACCAACAGAAGCTGCATGATGCGAGGCTTGGATTACAGACGCGGCGGCTCCTCAGGTCTCGCCGCGTTTCATGCACCGCAAATACTACCTGTTTGAACAAGAGACAACTGCAAGGAAGACGACTTATCTGTCACTTTCTGTGAGACAACAATGGAAAAGCAACGATGATGGAGGGGAGGGGGAGGGGCTTAGGCAATCTCAATGACAATCAAGGCACGAACAACGACTGCACTGCGAGATGGATCGACGTCTAGGCTGGATAAGTCGTCCACTCTGCTGGGCCAGGATAACCTTTCCTTCTCGAAGGTCTAATGGATTTTTCCGTGACACCGGGCAACCCGGGAATGCTACCGTACGGTATCATCGTGACCAGGCTCACCAGTGGTTCTGTCGCAGGCAATCTCCGTTCCCCGGGCGTGTGTCCTTTGCATTGGGTCGATGATCCTGCGGCATCGCGACAGGCGAGAGTCCAGGATCGGGAAACGTGCCCCGAGAGGGACAAAAGTATCCGTACTATAGTCGAGAGTGCACGGTACAATAGTGTTGGGGAGTTGCTATTCACGAGCAAGCGAGGAGCGAGCGAGTGGAAGTCCAGGGTTTCAGAGATACTGCTAAGTTAGGGCAAGCAAAAGCAGCTTGGACTGGTACCTGAGTATTTGGTACCTGCAGCAGCTGTCTGGAAAGTACCGATCGAATGGATAGGCATCCACTCATAATCAGGCATGAAAATATGTTTGCTAATTAACGAGCAGCGCAGGCGAAAGTGATGTGAAGTGAGTAAAATTGACCTGGGCCCTCCATGTCGAGTCGACGGTCCGGCGGCAGGCCCCTGGCAGCGGCCCCACACCCCGGACGGTTGGTTCCAAGACTGGTGGGTTAGAGGTTGGTGTGTATACATACCAGGTAGACATGGACATGTACAGTAGTATCCGTACTCTGTAGGCTCTTCCAAAACCATGAGACGAACAATCTCGCTCGCATGGATTAAAGGAAAAATCAGACCTTTTCTCTTCTCAAACCCTGGATAGAAAGAGCATCTCCCGTATCCGTACTCCTGGGGATTCTTATGCCGAGCAAGACATCAATATCAGATCGAGCATAACCATGTAGCTGATACAGCGTCAAGATGATTTGTGATGATAGTCATAATACCTTCCACATGACGTTGCATCTGTTAATTAACTTGCACACAAGCTCATGGCACGATGACACCATGTTGCCGGACAATACTGTGCAGCATCGATCTGCCTGAGAGCAAACTTGGTTGTACATACTGTCCCCAGGAACCACTTTAGGGCTCACAAGTTTATCCGTCATGATCGACTTGTGAAAGCAGGGACGGTGCCTGACTGCTTTTCAGCTCAACGGTTACAAGACTTTGTGGCGTCTTATGTCCCAGTTATGCCCTGAATGGCGCTGCATAAATCGCACTACCAACGGACCTGTACACGTGTGTGACAAGGGTCCGCCCGTTTGTTTCGGAAAAAGCTGGTCCTTGTTTCCATCAACACAGCTTCAAACCGTCCCTTTGTAAGTGTGTAAAGCAGTTTGATTCCCAAGCAGGTTTAACTTTGTCCCCTCAGCGTGTTTCGTCACACTTTGAATGCTTCAATGCCCCTCGTTGATATCCCATCTCCCCTCTTCTCCCCTCCCCTTTTTCCAAACGAATCTATTCCAGGCCCCTGGGAAGCATAATTCTAAGGGCACGTCCCGGCAGAAGGAAAAGCGTCAAAGCTAGACAGGTTGTTTGATTAATGGCCCCCCCGGCCGCTGAGAGACGGACGGCCTCCGCACGTACCAATTTAGCTCGCGAGGGTCCTGAAAAGCACACCAAAGGTTGGGTTTGGGGGGATGAACGAGGGGCAGCCTGAGAAGCCAATTCATGCGACCCCGAGACAGTACATGGACACTCGGAGGCTCTTGCAGATGGGATTTGACGAGCGCCACGCGAATGAGCCAAAGATTGTTCATGTTCAGCCCCCAGAGCAAGGATAGGAATTTGACGTTTCGCTTCGAGCAAGTCGATAAGGGCTCGCCGTATTCCTGGCCATCCGTATCCATAGATAGACGGTTGTAACTGCATGTGTACCAGTCCTTCAGTGTATCCAAGGGTCTGTGGCGCGAGGCCACGAGAATCCGCCGAGGCTGAGCAGAGTCGCACGCGTCTGTAGGTAGGCAGTGAACAAGAGAACGCGTCTGTCACAGATTACAAAGCGCGTCTGGTAGGTAGGATTAGATTGGTGTCCAATCTTAGCATTTTGCTTGGCTCATCAAAAGTTAAGCTTCACCAACGAACATCACCAATAAACGCCGCATTGTACGACCAATATTTGTCACCCGTGATATTTATTATTTGCCGAGCGCTTTTGGCGATCCAATATCAAAAGGCATGGAAATGGTGGTCACGGGAGACAAGACAGGTAGAATTGCTCATCTCCTTGACCCTGCGCGCCTATCACAAAATGCTCCACGGCTGGCAAAACGAGACGTGAGGTGCGTCCATCCGATTTACGCCCAAATTGCGACAATTTGCAACGCGGAGAGCTATGCCCGAAAAGAGGTTATTAAAACATGGGAAAATAGAGGCGGGCCGTTTTGGTTTGGTTGCGAGATTGGGATTGGTATTTTTGCACGTTGGGCTCTTAGTTAATCTGTACCATATTAGCAAGTTCCTAAAGTCCCCCAATAGGTAGGTAGAAAATGGTCCCTTCTCTGAGACGACGCCGTCATCGTCGGTGGTTGCTCTGGGTCGACGCCTCGACGGACCAAAAATCCTAGGAAGCTTCTAGGGGATCCAGGGGAGCTCTCCCGCGGCCCTAGGTCGTTTCTTTGAGTTTCGTCCCCAATTGTTCTGTCATCCTATTCCAACCAGACCAGGCTCTGTGTGAGAGAACGTTGATTTCCGTTTATCTGGGACCACTGGGACCGCTGGGGACTCTGACCCTTATTTCCAACAGCCGGTGGGCTCAAGTTGGAGGTGTGAAATCTCCCGTGATATATCACGACTCATTGCTATTCGTCGTCTTCCACTTGGGGAAGCCGGGCATTCTAGTCCATACCAGTGAGTAGCCAGTCTCGTCAGGGTTGAGAGAGCCACACGACACCATGGAAATAGACCCTCTGACCCTTCGAGTGCTCCATTCCCAAAACCTTGCACACCATATGAATCTTTTGGCTGTTGCTCGTGGAACCTGGTCTCCATTCCTTGGTTGTCTGGGACATTTGACAATCCATCCAGAGCATCGGAATTCGTTTCGTTACTACCTCAAATTCGCGCCGATTTGGTGGTGATATCCTTGAGAACGTTTCTCCCTTGCCCCATGGCATGAAAAAGAGAAATGCATGCTGGAGGTTATTTTAGAGGTGGAGGATGTGGTTGAACCCTGTACCTGGAGTTGCAGCTTGTGATTAGGGCAAAGCAAAGTATATGTACCTCTACTGCCGTGACTCGAACTAAGTTCATAAGGCTTGGGCTAGTATAGCACGTCGTCTGAAGACCACCATCTGCTCCCCAACAGCGCATCGATTGCAGGCCATTGTTCACTGTTCAGTGCTCTACTGCCCGTCGGGTTCCGTATCTTCAAACCTCTCAGGTGTAAAAGTGCCCACCGGAGCGCGGGTACGTACACCCATCTTGGCAATTCAAGCCTGAACCGATGGTGTTGCTGTGATGTGCTGGATTTCCATTTCTTGGACCGGGGCACCTAAAGTGGGCTGTCGAGTGCTGTAGAGTGACATGCTGAGTGGAAAAAGCTACCGCAGTCTGACGACATGAATACCTTTTCTCCCAGCCACATTTCTACAGGACCGCAGGTTTCTGCAAGGTCCCGCCCATGGCTTGCAAGTACTTAGACTTGACCTCCTTATCCCATCCCATCCCATCACAGTATCCTGGACGAGTCTCCATTGCTTCTTTTTCCATGGCTTCCCTGCACCACCTGAGCTCCACCGGCCCAAGCTACCCTCTGCCTCTTGCTGTTGCTGGTTGTTGACGGATACCACGACACGCCCACGTTCGCGCACACCCCTTCTCGTCTCACTCACGTCTGCTCAGGCTCTTTGGCTTCTGGATTTTGGACTCTATTGGGCTCTTCTGGGCGACTTGCTGGTCGATGTCGAGGTCGTTCTCCCTGGCTTTTACATCATTCGCTGTAGAGTCTTTTCGCTTGGCTCACTTGCATTTCGCTTCTTCTTTCCCCTCACTTTAGTCTTTTCCGAGAAGTCAAATGAAAACAATAACAACGTTTATCTGCATCGCCTGAACAATCACCAGTTGGGACACTCAGCGCATCGCATTAATCACACTGCACTAACGTTGGAGCGGGAAGCTGTTCGCTGGGGCCTCTCTAGAGAGTGGCCGACACTCACTAAGTACCTTCCTAGGTTTAGTGGACTGGACTGAGGATCCTGCCTCGATCGGCAGGTTCAAGCCACTCCCCCCCCTGGCCCTTGGCCCTGGACAAGAGCTTTCCCTCTCCTTTTCGTTAATATCGACCCTATCCACTTCTGCAATCACCCTCACTTCAGTCACTCCTTTTGCTCTTCTGGAACCTGGACCCTCTGGGACGATCTCATCTCCTTGATTGACGTTTATTCTCATCGTCGTCTTGAATAATTCTATTCTCCCCATTTACATCCCCTCCTTCTCGACATCCCATTGTTCTGTTCAGTCCATCGTTACTTTACTTCATCCCAACCAAGAACACCGCCACTATATCTCCTCCTACAATTAAACATCCAGCAGGACAATAGCTACCCGTCTATCGCTAACCAATTGCTCTGCACACCAACCCACACCCTTCATTCGTCGTCTTCACCAACAACTTCGCCCATCTGAATGCTCCGGTAACTCGATATTTAGCTCTTTGATAGAGCTTATCGTCTCCGGCCTGGTTTAGGTATACTCTAACGCCCGCCGGCAAATATCGAGAACCCCAGGACCCCGACTCCTCGCGTGTCACACTGCATCTCGACAATAGAGTGTCTCGATCATACCTCGACATCATGACTGTTCCAAGTGACTTGACCCACCGGGGTGCCAACGGCCAGCACCTTTCTCTCGAGGATCGATTTGAAGTTTTGAAGGAAATTGGTGATGGTAGCTTCGGTAGCGTCGTCCTGGGTAGAGTCCGGACGGCTGGTGCCAACGTTGCTCGCCGAGGCACAGTGGTAAGTCGATACGATGTGTACCCTATTGTGTGACAATTGCTAACCACTTCCAGGTTGCCATCAAGACCATGAAGAAGACTTTTGAGTCTCTGCAACCATGCCTGGAGCTTCGTGAAGTCGTCTTCCTACGCACACTACCACACCACCCTCACCTTGTTCCCGCCCTCGACATCTTCCTGGACCCCTACTCTAAGAAGCTTCATATCGCCATGGAGTACATGGAGGGTAACTTGTACCAACTGATGAAGGCTCGCGACCACAAGTGCCTTGACAACGGCAGCGTCAAGAGCATTCTCTACCAGATCATGCAGGGTCTGGAACACATCCACTCACACCACTTCTTCCACCGCGACATCAAGCCCGAAAACATTCTCGTCACAACATCCGGCCACAATGATGCTGGCAACACCTTCCGACGATACTCTGCTCTCGTTACTCCGCCTTCAACCCCACCTACATACACCGTCAAGATCGCCGACTTTGGTCTCGCCCGTGAGACACACTCCAAGCTTCCCTACACCACATATGTCTCAACAAGATGGTACCGTGCTCCCGAGGTCCTCCTACGAGCGGGAGAGTACTCCGCTCCTGTCGATATCTGGGCCGTTGGTGCCATGGCTGTTGAGATTGCCACCCTAAAGCCGCTCTTCCCTGGTGGAAACGAGGTTGATCAAGTTTGGCGAGTTTGTGAGATCATGGGTAGCCCGGGTAACTGGTACAACAAGTCAGGCAACCGAGTCGGTGGAGGTGATTGGCGTGACGGCACAAGGTTGGCTGGCAAGCTGGGTTTCTCTTTCCCCAAGATGGCCCCCCATGCCATGGACACCATTCTGCAAACACCACAGTGGCCCGCGTCTCTGGCTCAGTTCGTTACCTGGTGTTTGATGTGGGATCCTAAGAACCGCCCAACTTCATCACAAGCTATCGCTCACGAATACTTTGTCGATGCCGTTGACCCTACTCGACCCAAGTCATCAGCTTCCCGAATCTTGGGCCGCAAGCAATCCGATCTCAGCAGAAGCAGCAAGGAAGCATCTACTACCCCAACTTCCGTCAAGCAATCTTGGTTCCGCAAGTCCCTTATCGGCCGTTCCGAGAGCACCGACCTGGCCACCATGCAGACACAACCAAAGGAACCTGCTGGTCCGCGTCCTGCCCCCGAACCTGTCACCGCCAAGGCTCGCCCTGCCGCCGGAAAGAGAGCGACTTGGACAAACGGCCCTTCAAACGTGGCGCCCATGCCCATCCTTCCCACTGCGCGGCCAATCTCGCCAATCCCTGATGCTGTAAATGCCCGCGCCAACAATGCCTACGACGACGCTTACGCTAATGGACATGGCCAGGGGAAGACCAAGAAACTTGGCCGACAGCTCTCTGTCGCTTCAAGCACAAACAACTACACAGAAATGCATCGGCAACAAGCCGAACGGGCTCTCAATGGGAATTCTGGCCTCGCCTCCCCTCCGAGTGGACAGAAGGAGAGCTTCTTTTCACATCTCCGAAAGCGTGCGAGGCGGTTCTCGGGACGACATCAGACCCCCGTCTCACCCTCCTATGATGACGACGACCTGGAGGCCCAGGTTGGGTGTGGCCCTTGGGGTAGCAACCGGTCGTCCATGGTTATCGACCAATCGCAACAACCGGCTCCCGTTCCCAAGTCCGAGGTCTACGAATCTCTTGACAAGGCCCTTCGAGATGTTCAGACCAACCTCGATTCGAGACCTCCCGTTCCGCCCGCTCACCAGGTCTCGCCTACCAGCACCCTCAAGCGACATCACTCGCTACCTCAACAACAGGCCCGGTCAGTAGATAACCTGATCGGTGCCGCACGGGGTGGTCCCATCTCTAGCCGTACACGAAGAGCCCAAGCGACTCATGGTGTGCATCAGTACGAGGCTCCTGATGAGGAAGAAGAGCTCATGGATGAGGCCATGACAACAACGCAAAGAGCGATGAAGCGAATGGAACAAAACCAAAACAAGCCGCTTCGACAATCGGCTAGCAACATTGGGTTGATGAACCCATACCCCACTCCCTCACCATCAGCCAACGGCAACCAAGTGTTGTTCGCCGATGGGCAAGCTATTACTCCCAAGCCTCTCGATCTGAACAAGAGGACTGATCAGTACAAGTGGCCCACGCCACCGTACGAGGAGAGCGAATGGGCAGCGTCGGCATCAGCCAGTATTTGGGCTGCTGGCAGTCGCATTTAGGGTTTAAAAATCTGGGCGCAACCTGTTACGATTACGTCCAGCGGCGTGGAAAAGTTATTTTGATATCAACTCGCATGGTCATGGTGTTTGGGTGTTGGGTTACGATATGGAACCCTTTTTTTTCTTTATCTTTTTTACCATCGTTGCAACGTGGGCGGTTTTTGACTTTTGGGCATATTGGCTTGACTATACATACTTTATTCCCCCTTCTCTTCAGCACGCTCGACGTTTCACCAAATACCCGGCCGGAATTTACGCCGCCTTTGCACATACTATTATTATTATCTCTTCGCAATCTCTCTCTCTCTCTCTCTCCCTTTCCGCAACCGTTTGCTCTTGTTTTTATTTCGTATACCTTGAGTATCAAATACCCCTATAGACCACAGGCGAGCGCAGCCGCAGCAATCTGCTTGAAGCAATATCACATACCACTCAATCCATTTCTTTCCTTTGTCTCACTATATATAAGAAGGGGAAACGGAGTCTTGGGTTCTTGGGCTGAATATGACCGGCCATTTCTCTTTGTCATATTAGGTTGTCTCTGCTTGGTGGATGCACGCACAAAAAAGGGTCAACAGGACGCCTCTTGGGAGATGGACAGGAAGAAGTCATCATTTGCGTATTGGAGGATGTATAAAAGGTCATTGCGTATTTACCAGTCGCGATTCTCAGTCGATGTGTTGGGAGATTGCCAACCGAATAGAATTGAGTTTTACAGTCTATCTAGGATGCCAGAACCCAGCTTGCGACTTGATGATGAGAGAACTGTATATAATTATCATATACCCGGCAACAAGAGGTGGAATGCCATGATACGAGGGGGAATCACAGGGTTAATTAAGGAAAAATAACAAAACAATTACCGTTTCATCTTGCTGCTATACATTGTGACATTTTACGATCGTGAGTGAGTCACCACCACACATGCATTGCGCCATATCCTAGGATGACCCAATTATGATTTGATAGAAAGGGTCCTTTGATGACGGGTGAAGAATGTTGAAAGTAGCATAGATTCATCCTAAAGGAAGGTTTCGGCCTCCCTTTATGAGTGAGGGATATGGTCAGGATACGAATACTCCGTATCCGCAGTAAGGCAACATTTGTAACAAGCGGGGAGGCAACCGAATTAATTAGGCTGACGATGGGAGATGAGGTGGCTTGAGTAGTGAGGTTAGTTAGTTCGTTGTTGCATGAGAATGATGACAAGCATGCATGGGATTATTCGCATAGCATTATTCTGATCATGTACAAGAACAAGCAAACACAGAGGTTTCGCCATTGGGGTATCGCTGTATTGTCATTGGCTTTGTTTGATGGATGAAACCGATTGAAGTTTATGCGATACAGAACAGTCTATAGTTGATCTGATATGTGACCATTATATACTGACTGAGATGGGATGAGATGAAATCAGTCCGACGTCACGTGGTTAAAGGAACATCACGACGCTTACCTTAGGCAGCACTCTAACAAGTCAAGCCAAGAACTGACGACAAAAGCTGTGCGTGGTCATTACGAAACAAGAGACGATCTCTTGTCTGTATTTTCTTTATAACGTGTTACACGACTTCTCCTTTTTTTTCTTTCAGGATTAGTTTGCGATTCTTGAAGTTTGTTTTTTCCATTGGTCTGAGATCGAACCGTAACGGTAGACGTTTCACCAGTCAGCGACGAGGTAAGCCTGTTGAAGGATGAGTTGAGGCGCAGTGAGATTTGAAAGAGAGAGAAAGAAAATACCTTGAAATATCTTTTCGTATTACGTCGACATATTTCTTGAGCTTCATCCTCATCTATCATCTCTATCAAATTAATCGATCATCTCACCAGAAACAAAAACGGTCAGCCATCAATCTCACGCGGGGGAGGGGTAAAACGGTTGTTGGACTCATGATAAAACGGACTGGCTTGACTTGACCTAAGACTTGACTTGCTATCAAAAGGAACTCACCATCATCATGAGTCTCAATCTCCCAATTCGACAAAGCACAAGCAGTCAGCGCAATCGCGAAAGTCGCAATAACTACTTCAACAGTTATACACCGCCAAGCTCCACAGAAGCTATCAATGGTCCTGTTAGGGAGTTGGTGAGAGAGCAGACGCCTCTGAACGACCGCTTGATCGTTGGTGTTGATTTCGGTACTACTTTCTCAGGGTAAGTATCATAGGTCGAAAGATTATATGAGATGCTAACCCTCGTAGTGTCGCTGCTGTATATACTTCCACCCCTGATGATATAGAAATCATCAAGACATGGCCAGGTGGAAACGGTATCACCTCGGACAAAGTCCCGACTGAGATCGCCTACAGCTACCCTCCCAATGCACCTCAAGGAACTGAACCAACTGTGAAATGGGGTTTCCAGTTCAAGCCCGAGGAGTCTCGTCTGCGCTGCATCAAGCTCTTCCTCGACCGCTCGCAGAAACTCCCTTTTTACGTCAGCCCTCTTGACACAGCCGCTCAGCTGAAGCGTTTCAACAAGAACGTCGTTGACGCTGTAAGCGACTACCTGACTCAGGTTTACAAACATACCATGGATACCCTCACGCGTCGCTATGGAGAGTCGTTCATGGCGTCGACAAAGGTTGAGTTTGTCTTGACGTGTCCGGCTGTTTGGAGTGATGCGGCAAAGAATACGACGCTGCAAGCTGCTGAGAGAGCGGGTATGGGGTCCAGATCTGAGATCCAGATGATTAGTGAGCCTGAAGCTGCTGCTGTGTATACGCTCAAAGCGATCCAACCTAATCATCTCAACGTGGGTGATAACTTTATCGTCTGTGACGCTGGAGGCGGTACCGTTGAGTGAGTTTGCTTTGCTCCATTGAAACATTTCCAGGCACTAACAGTTGGCAGTCTGATCGCATACAAAATCATCTCTCTCAAGCCGCTCAGAGTCGAGGAGTCTGCGGTTGGAACAGGAGGGTTATGCGGGAGTGCCTTTTTGAACTATCGCTTCGAAGAACATGTTAGAGGCCGTCTTGGTCAAACACGCTTTGACGAAATGAAGAGTAAGAAGGGCAAGACGTGGCAAATGGGTCTTCGATACTTTGAGGAGTTTGTTAAACGAAACTTTAACGAGGATGAGCATCAGGAAGTCAACGTTCCGTATGTACACCCTACCTAACGTTTCAGTCTGAATCTTGCTGATATTTCTTTTTAGTTTCCCTGGTCTTCCCGACGATGAAGAAGCTGGGCTGGACTCGGGCTTTTTGGTCATGACGGCAGAGCAGGTCAAAGACATTTTCGAACCCGTGGTGAAAGAAGTCTGCGATCTTGTCCAAGGCCAGGTCTCAGGTCTCCGCTCAAAAGGCGGCATCGTCTCAGGCATCGTGCTGGTGGGAGGCTTTGGTCAGAGCGACTACCTGTACCGTCGTCTCAAGTCTCACTTTACGAGCGCTGCTCCGCCTCCGTACAGTGAGCGGCCTACGCACGCCAATGCAAACTCTACGCAGGAGACAGGATCTATTGAAGTGATGCAGCCTGTGTATGCCTGGACGGCGGTTGTGCGTGGTGCTGTTTTGAGAGGATTGGAGGGTAACATGGTCATCTCTCGTAAGTCGAGGATGCACTATGGAACTTCGTATGCGACTGTGTATGATGAGGATAAGCATTCGGTCAGTGAGCGGTACTGGTCTCCTTTGTGGGAGCGATGGATGGTATCTGACCGGATGCAATGGCACATCGCCAAGGTACGTCCCCTTTTTACCTGCTGTCAAATGTGCAGTTGCTAACATATCCCAGGGCGAGGCTTTATCACCACTTGCACCGATCGCATTCCACTACACACGTAACTTCCGCCCTGGTCAATCCCTCATCGTCACAGACGACTTGATAGCGTGTGACGCCGACGAACCTCCT
The DNA here is from genome assembly GCA_002093855.1 of Fusarium praegraminearum. Classification (NCBI taxonomy): domain Eukaryota; kingdom Fungi; phylum Ascomycota; class Sordariomycetes; order Hypocreales; family Nectriaceae; genus Fusarium; species Fusarium praegraminearum. The sequence goes on along the minus strand of LXHY01000016.1, from coordinate 10,103 downwards.
GCAGCGTACACGAGGGATCTGATCCACGTGTGCACCCTCACGACAGACCTCAATGCCGTTCCAAGAAGCCTGTTTACGAGGTTGACGACCACGAGGGGAGTCGAATTTGACAATCTAGATTTTACGCTGGAGATGAGAGTTGAAAGTGCGGGACTAGGCTTTGAGTTGAAGGTTGATGGAGTGCGGTATGGAAGAGTTGAGGCTGAGTTTCATTAAGAGATGGATATTATATGGGATGGTATATAACGATTGGGTTTTGGGTTAGATTATGATAAATAAACTCACCGTGCTCCATGTGATGGTTTTGGTATAGCCTCATCTTTGTCTGTAGCTACTGAGTATGCAATGAAGAACCCAACTCCAGCTTCCTCTCTATGTAACCTGAAGAAACTATGCCTTCACGATAAACTAGACATCAGACTCCATCGGCACAGGAATGTCTCTCCTCAACCTCTTCTGAATCTCCTCAAAATCCGCTTCATTCTCCTCCGTGATAAACCCCCTCCTAACAAGGAAATCAATCATGACAGGACAAACATTAGGCTTAAACTCCCCCTTCAGCATCCTCTCAACAACTTCTCCGCAGTCCATCAGCACAAACTCTTCCACCTCGTCATCGCCAGGCCGTGGAACCACATCTCTCGGCATCTCCAAGTCAAACACGTAGATAATATCCGAGTGGAACAGCTTCGACTTGGCGTTGATGTTGGCCAGCGTTATAGCGCCCGCAGGCTCGACATGTGTCGATACCAAGTCTGGCGGAAGACAGGCTTCTTCTGTGGACTCGGCTTTAATACAAGCAAGCGGTGTATCGCTGGCTTTTATACCACCGGCTACGGTGCTGTCCAGAAGACCTGGGTAGCTGAACAGATGGCGACTTCGTCTCGCAACCCAGATCTTGATCTCTCCATCTTCATCACGGACATATCCCGTCAGGTGAGCACCGCGCGTAGCAATACCGAACAGGGGAGCAGCGAATCTCTCCACCTGGACGAAACTCCTGGCACCGACTATTCGGAAGTACTCGCTGTGTTCCCTGTGAAGAATAGGAAAGAGATCGTCGTCGATGGCTTTGTCGACAGCTTCTTGAAACGCTGCATTGGCATGTTCTGTGAGCGATGAAGAAGATGGTGGTGAGGCCAGTGTTACGGTACGGGTTGAGTGGTCGATGGTGAAGGTGTTGGGCCATGGCATGAGGGATACTGTGGCGGGGAGGATGAAGCCATGAGGACGAGGGTCCGGAGAGAGGAAGAGACGGTAGTAAGGGTTGAAGTTGGATTCAAAGTCTAAAGGGGCGCTGGGTGTGTTAGAGATGGTGTAGATATGGGCTGTAGAGAGACTTACTTGTCGATATCTGTGATGAGATGGAGGAGTCTGCGGGGTGATGAAGTTGAGGCTGTCATGATGGGTAAGATTGGAAGATAATTAGTTTGAGGCTTCAACAATAGGGGTGTCTTTTTTCTTAGAGTGATAGGGGGTTGTTGTTTGAAGGGAAGTTGATGAGTGGATTCAAGACACGACTAAGTGAGTGGAGTTTATGTGAAGCCAAATCTGCATGTGGAAATATATGCAGCCAGTGAATGGATGGAATGTCTAAGTACAAGTTAACAACGCCCATCAAACGAACAAGCCCGATCCTGAACATTTACTTTTATAGATCAAGTAACAACTAGTTTACCAGTTTAGGCACTTTCTCGATGCCTCTCTACTTTTACTTGAGATCTATCTCTCTACATCCGCCAAACCATACCTATTCCTCTTCATCCTCACCAAACAACTCATCCATATCCATAGCCTCAAGCGTAGTCTCAAGAACCTTTTTACATCTCGCTCTATAATCCAGCGCCAACTGCTGATTCCTCGTCAAGTCCCCTCCGCCCACAACTTCCACATCTGTCTCCAGTAACCTCTCCAGCTCCTGCATCACCTTGTGCTGGATGATCGCCGCCGTCTGCTGCATAAACATCCGTCCGTCCTCGCTGACCTGTCCGCTGAAGAACTTGTTCTGCTGCTCCTGCTCTGAGCCCTCGCAGATGAACTGCGCGCGCTGCTCGGGCGGTGCGAGCGTGCAGAAGATGTCCCACACCATATCGTGCTGCACATGCTGGAAGGCGCCGAGTACGGATGTGGAATCGTCTAGTTGGACAGCTTGCTTGGTTCGTGCGAGGAGGGAGCTGGCGTGTCGGATGGGGCGGAGGGAGATGTAGTACTCTTCTGTAGCTTCACCCTGAGCGGGCTGACGTTTTCGCACGTGGACATAGTCGTTGTGTAGCTCTTCTGTCTCGGGGAGCATGAATCCGTAACCAAGTAGTAGCTCAGCGTTTGTCTTCATGCTGTAGTTGTTGAAGATTTGCTCTCCTGGCTGATACGCCTTTCCGACCTTGAGACTGCAGTCGCTGCTCTTTTCGTCCCGCTCCCATCGCACTTGGGTTATCATGTCGTGGTTTCCCACATCAAAGAGCGGCATTAGAACAGAAAAGTCGTCCAGTTTGACGCCTTCAGGGAGACGTTGTTGGTCCTCTGGTCCTAGAACGAGACTAGGTCGGAAACTTCTGCTGGAGAAGATGCTGTAGGCCCACTGGTACAATGGTAGAGTGAACTGCCTCAAGAGTTGAGGCTCCCAATCGTCTCTGTCCAAAAGATCGCAACCAGCTCTGAACTCGCGCATGACATTGGCTTTTATGTTGGCGACACCAACCTCGATATTCGTCCCTTCAAACAGCTCTGCATCTTCATCAGGCCAAAAAGGTGGAAGAGACCAAGAATCAACGTCGTTTGGCTGCGGAAGAGCCTGTGTATACGGCGTCCAGAAAGACTCTCTAAGAAGAAAGTGCTTGATGAGAACGAAGCGTCCAATGACATGAGGTGGAGTCTTGGCCAGGAAGTTTGAACTAAAGGGCTTGAGGTCTTCACGTCCGGGAAGAGTATTGAGATAAGAGAGAGTTAGAAAGGGAGGGATGCTGACGATTGTGTCAAAGGGCGATGTAGGTGCTGTTGCGCAGAATGAAAGGCCTGTTTCGGGCAGATGAGAGACTTGGACTGAGGGGTTGATGGTGGCGCCGTTGGAAGTTGCCCATTGCACGAGTGCGGCTGCACGTTCTGAGGGAGACGAAGAAGCCATTGTGAGATGTATTTGTTTGTATGAACATAAAAAAGAAAGAGGGTTGTTGATATAAACAAGTTGGTTTGGTTGATCTTGTTTGTGCCCCACATCGAAAAGTGGAAGAACAAACCACAAAGTGACGTCTACAGACATTTAATGGTCACTCGCTATAAGCACATCTATATAACACTTGAAACCAACATATACATTGTAATTCTAAATCTCATGATAAACGCCCTACCCATACAAGACTCTACATGTCCAGCATGTAGACCACACACTTACTCTCCTAGCTAGGTACCTCTTCATACCCTCGACCTATAGTTTCTCAAAACAGGATACGCATCCTGTCCATTGCCAATCCACTTGATAACGCTCTTGCCCATCCTGACACCCCTAACATCCTCCAAGTCCATCAACTCATCCGCCACAAACCCATAGAACAGCATCATGTGCTCCTCGCCCTCCCCCAAGCTATCAACAGTCAGTCTCAGCTGCGAATTCATGAGGATGATACTCGTGAGCTTCATGTGCTTCTGGTGCGCTTCCCCCGAGATCTTTTCCCGGAGAGCTCTGCGCCACTGGCTCACAGCCTGGTGCGCCTTGTCCTGGATCACGGTCCAGTGGGAATTTGCGTCGTCGAGCGGGTTGTTGGGCCATTGGATCCAGGGGACGAGGAGGGCGACCATGATGTTTCTGTTGGGGTTGTCGAAGCCGCGGTGCCAGCAGACGAAGTTGTTGGTTTCTGGACGGGGCCATTGGAAGGTGAGGTAAGAAGAAGACATTTTGAATGCTGTGTGTTGTGTTTTTGTTTGGAACGGGTTTGATTGGTATGTAGATTGTATTGATATTAACATTCTAGATGGGATATTTATCTGTTTAATATGTACGACTTGTGAATGTACACTCGCTCTATCAAGCATGTTGTTCAGAATAGTTCAACAGACCATCTCGATATGTTCAAGATGATATGCATCAACACTTGTGTTCCTGTGTCAGTAACTAAAGGAACAGCGTCGCAGTTCAAGTTGGCAGTCCAAGGCCAGATCCAGACCAACACTGTTCATACCTAACAATAGCCATTGTCTTTTATCGTGTCTTGTTCTTGGCAACTCTATCGAATCATGTTCAGTTAGTTCCTCTGAATGTTGGAAACAAAAGCCAGTCAGGGCAATTGCCAATTAGTCACCCAATTTCTAGTCTAGGTCTCTTTTTACAGGGTAACCCAATCGCTAATCCGTAGGCGTGTCCCCGTCTACAGTGTAAATACCTTAACGAGGCGAACCAAAAGCCCAGTATCCTTCTGCCTTCCCCCACCAAAAAAATAGCCAAAGCCCACCTTCGTTAAACCCCCCAAATTTCAGTCTGCAAAGAAAAAAAAGTTAAAAAATAGCACCAGCAACAACATCAATGTTTATGCAACATACAACATCGATTCAACATGTATTATTACGGCTTTGAATCAGGCATCTCCGACTATTAGTATCTGACCCTTTGACACTGTACTGATCTTGTCAAGGTATGTATGGACTCTTTCTCTTTGTCTGCTGACCTTCCTCTCAACCCCGCCTTGACGGATCATACGCCCTCTATTATCTTCCCATCAACCATCCAGCGCAAGCAAGTCGTTGATACGTATTGGTACATTTTACTTTCACCATATTCCCGCAGTAGCGACTATCAAGAGTCTTGTTCGCGACATCTTCACTTTGTATTCCATATCGGCCATTTTACTATCTACTCCTCGCCTTACCACCTCTTCTCTCTCATGGCCTTATCAAACAGCGTTCAGCTCATCACCCGACTTCCTATCTCCCTTTTCACGTCCATCACTCTCTGATTCACTCACTATTGCACTCTCTCATACACTCTGAAACGAGTTCATCGTATCTTCACTTTCCATCACGGAATCGACACACTTGATGCCTCAGGATCCTCCCCCGTCCACCCACGGCTGCCTCGCGCCCACTCAGAGTTTACGAGGCATCATCCTTGTGCAAACGACCAAAGACAGAGTTTACTTTATCCCCAGACAGAGCTGGTCAGGTTCAAGTGCCAGTAATGTTAGTTATCGACCCCGCTGGTCGTATTGCAACATTACATTCTCAATCGCGTCCAAGTCACCCGTTGGATTCTTTACACCTACATCAACAAACCAACCTTGCTTAACCGACGTCTCCCACACGACACAACATGTACGCATACAAACAAGCAGCGCCACAAATCCGAGACTCACCATGACACTTGAACGACTTGGCTAAGGCTCACTTCGCGCCCATCACCAGCTAGCAGCAGCTGCCAGAGTCACAACAATGACACGGCATTGACCGTGGATACAGCACACATACAACACATCACATCACATCACCGCTATCATCACGACACAAGGTTCTTAAGTTGATTTATTTTATACATTCGACACAGCACACCCCCGATAAGCGGTACTTGGATGCCTACTGCGTCCACCCACTTCCGTGGATATCACCAATAAGAAGTATCTGTAGTGCTGTTATCGCTTCCGCTCGCTTGGGTATCTCCCCAAAATCTTCATCGCTAGCTCCCAAACTACCTCGATACTTTCTCCCGCCAGAAAGTCTTTCCCTCTAGCAATGCACCCTATCTCTCCGCTCGTGCGTCGCGACTTGCCGGCTCACGGAGACTGAGAGATACTGGGGAACCGTCACGACGTCTTCATTACCAATCTCACCAGCCTTGGCTTGCGCCTGCCTCGTCCGAGGCGGTATCGTCGAGTATTGTCGACCATACAACGCCACTCCTTTGAGCAAGCAATGCACCTGGTGTAGCCATATATGGCTGGGTATAATGGTGCCTCATGCTCTCCGGTCGACTTGGCTACGACGCTCCCAAAAAGGAAGTCATACAACTCATACAATCCGTCTATCAGTTGACGTTATCTGTCTTTACTCCTCCTCCGAATCCGATTCATCACTGGATTCGGCGGTGGGTGTAGGGGCTTGCAGCACAGGCTGGGCGTCTCCGGGTTCTTGCCCAGGTCTGTACAGATCGCGAAGGCCGCGAAGCTGTGCAATACGCTCCTCCTGCTCACGAGCACTCATGGGCTTATTCTTTTTGGGCTTCGCTGATGTCGACGAAGTCTTGGAGTGCTTAGGAGGCGCCGCTCGGGATGCCTCAGGAGAAGATGGCACATTCGAGTCCTTGCCAAATCCTGGGAGCACCTTCCTACACAGTTCCCAGAGCTTAAGTAATGCCTCGTGACTAAGCTGGTCAATATCCAGCTCCAGCTCTCCGTCATTGTTCTCCTAAAGGGATGTTAACATTGCTCGATGCTGTGAGATGTGAGACGTCGTCGGTACTTACGTTTTGGCCTGTGTCCCGCTTAATGATATCGATAGCACGATCGAGTTGTGCACCGTCAAGGTCGTTGATTGCCGAAGCAATCGAATCCTTATCTGCGGCTGTCAGGGTCTTCTTGGTGGCAGCCTTCTTGGTACCACTGGGCTTCTTGGGATGGGGCAGAGTTGCACTAGGCTTGCGAGGCACAGAGCCGCTAGGCTTGGGCTTGCTAGGCTTGGCGGCCTTTTTACTGGGCTTGTCTGGATTCTTTGCCCGATGCTGACTGAGAGCCTGCTTCGCCTTTAGAAGACTATTCTGCACAACGCCAACAATGGTCTGCTGAATATCAATCATGCTTTCGTTGGGCACTTCAGCGGCGTATAGGTCGGTGAGCTTGCTGCTTTCTTCTCGCAGCTTCGCCTCCAGGTCACGCACTTCCTTGGTTGGGTCGACACCAGGCGGGCCTGCGGCTTCAACAGCATCGGCCTCAGCTTCATCCTCATCTTCGTCCTCGTCGTCACTGCCATTGGGAGCAGGAGCATTGGCCTTAGCATACCTAGCCAGCCATGCATCTTTCTCCTTCATCAGGCCGTTGTAGTATCCTTCCAACTGCGAGGCTACGTACGACACCGCATTTCCTTGATCGACGCTGCCGTTGAAGGTGTAGCAGTTGGTAAAGATCAACCGCACATTCTTGTCAAAATCCTTGACACTGGTTATTTCACCATTTTTCAGCATCCGGGAAACCTTGTTCAGATCCATGGGTTTCTTGATGATGGAGTAATAGTGGGGAATGTTCAACCCTTCCGCGTCGACAGGGTCCATGAACCAGGAATTGAGGGCAGTGTTCTTAGGGTGCATTATGTCGCTCAATACCTCCTCTGAAAACTGCAACTCAGGCTTGAGCTTCTTACGCGAAGGCTTTGTTGTGTAATCGATATCCTTGGATTTGGGTGCGCGAACAGTTCTCTTGGGACGGTCACCTTCAGTTGCGTTGGAAGCCCGACGCAGTTCTGAGGCTGCCGCCGCCACAGTAGCAGCAGGAACCTCTTGCGACCCGTGCCTTGGCTTTGACGACACGCTCTCAGCAGCAGGACTTGTGCCTGGTCCGACAGATGGCTTACGAGCGACTGTTTCACCCAGGGAGCTGATGCGCGGCTCGCGAGGAGGCTTTGGCTTAGGGGCAGACTTGGGCTTGACCATCTCTTCCGCAGGGATTTGGATGATGTTTTCCCAAATGTCTCGAATGGCATTGAACGCAGAGGTCGTTACCTCGTGCAAAGTGCCATTGAAGGTTTGAGTGTTGTCGTACATGAGAGCCAAATCATCTTGGAAGTCACCAATGGTGGTGTATACGGCATCGCGCAGAGTTCGGTCAATCTCGGACAAATCGGTAGGCTTCTCGATCTTGGCCAGATAGCTGTCGGCGAGCTGTGGCCACAACTTTGCGACAGAATCTTTGAAGTGTCCACCCGATTTGGTCTTCTTCACACGTCCAAGCACCTTGCGGAACTCGCGTCGTTGATGGTTGGTAAGCTTCTGGTCCTTATATTCTTTGTTGTTCCACATCTCGAGTCCAGAGAAGCGTGACATTCCCTGCTCGGGAGCCGACTCTTTAGGAACTGTTTCGGTCTTGGTAGCGGGTACCATGGCATCGGCCGGTTCCTCCGACTTGGTCTCTGTCTTGGCTCGTTTGGGTGCGGGCTCATCTGCGGAGTCCTCCTCGCGTTCGCGTGCGACTTTAGAGCTAGCGGAAGCGTCAAGGGCCGGCACATCTTGCATTGACACTTCGGTCGATGGTTTGGGGGCGTCAACATCATTGTTGCCGACAGCAGGCTTAGGGCCATCGGTATCATTGCCATCGATCGCAAGCTGAGACAGACCGGTGGGCTGCTCATCAGCCTCAGAGGCAATCGCTGCAGCATCTTTTGACACGGTCGCCTTGTCATCAGTTACGTCTGTGTTCTCAGGCGCATCAGAAGGCTTCTCTGTCATATCAACGTCCTTGACGTCTTCCTCGACAGGAGGTTCAGTAGATTCGTCTTGTGCGGGATTGTCATCTTGAGGTTTGTCTGAAGGTGAAGCGTCTGCCATATCGACATCCTCAGATGCAGCAGCTGGCTTTTCTTCAGCAGTTCTAGATTCTCCCGACTCCTTATCGCCCAGCTCTTTTGCCTGGTCGACACTGTCCGACTTGTTCTCGCTCTCTACAGCATCTTCCTTAGGTGGGGACGGAGATGCCTTCTTCTCATCACTATCCGCCATCTCGACATCCTTACTCACGCCGTTCTCGACTGGATGGTCCTCGGTCTTGTCGTTGCCATTTACTGTTGTAGATTCAGGCGCGTCGGTTGGCTTATCAGGGGTCGCATGTCTGGTAGCAACAAAGTCAGCAAATGCTGGGAAAGATGAGACTGCATCGCGACAATGTGGTAACACATCGCGCGCCAGCAAGACTGGGGTGCAACTTACCCGTTGACTTCGGACTTGCGTTCCTTCTCTGCGGTGACATCACGCGACGGAGAATCGACGGCGGGGGCATCGGGGGTAGGTGAAGCCATAATGGCTGGTCGCGATAAATGCGCGTCAATATAAGTGTAGCTTAGTTGAACCGATGCGACATGAAATAGCGATGGGTTTACGTATCAAGGTGAGTCGTAGGTTATTCGAAAGGTTGACGATGTGATTTTGATGCGCGATGGAGATGCTTGGGTGGAGACTTTGGAATGGGGGCGCGTCGCGCAATTGCGAGTTTGAATAAAGGCGGGGAGTCGCGATCTTTTATGCGCTTCTCTGCTTTGGAATTTTTGGCGGCCTAGCGGCAGGTGGTGGGCAGGCGCAAGCGGAGGCGACGGCAACAATAACCAAAGACCGATGTCGTAACCCGGATACAAGGTAGGAGCCAGGTAGGTCAAGTTGCAAAAGAGGAGTAATAAAGCCGAAGCAATGACGCTGACAACAATAGTTGGAGAGCGATTGTGCGGTAGGTAAGCTTCGCGCGCAGATGGTACAGTATAGTGCGTATAGTAGAGCAGAGGGAAGAAAGCTGAGTCAAGATGACCAAATAAAAAAGAAGCAAATGAATAAAGAATAAAAAAAACAGTGCAAGCGCAAAACAAAAATGTAGTCGCAAGACTTATTATCGATTATAAAAGTCAATGGTGGGTGCAGTGCAAGTGCAGATGCAGTTGACTTTTTTTTTGGTGGTGATCGCCGGCTTCGAGAACAACAAGAACTGAAAGAAGCTCTTATCGTGATCGGGGCGCGGAAGGTGCTTTTTGTGCTTTGTAGTAGCCTCAAAAAGGTGCAAGGTGGTTGCCAAGAGGGGGAAAGGGTTGTTTTTGGCTTGCGTGAGTGGCCAGTGCAGGGCAATCAGGTCCCAGATGGCAGCGAGCGAGTACCTAAACTCTGTCTCTGTCTGTGTGTCTCTTTTTTCTTCTTCTGTTTGAACCGGGAACCGGAACGGAAGAACGTGGACGGGGGGTAAGGGGGGGGTTTGGCTTAGGGGGAGTTTCGGAGCCTCTTGAGGGAAAAGCGCGTGCACGTCAGTGAATTTTGCCCGGTCGGAGGCGCGGTGGTATTTATGAGGGAAGAAAAGAAACTCCGCTGAACCATCGACTTGTCTCTACCGGGGCGCGCAAACTTGGCAAGGGGAAAAATGTATTTGTCAGAGGTTTGTACTGAA